>CAUYPK010121780.1:0-15897 GCA_963574355.1 Loris lydekkerianus | reverse complement strand
CCCACACAAACAACAAAACCCCCCACCCACCGCCCCCCCCCCCCCGCCCGCCCCCGCCCCCCCCCCCCCAAACGAAAAGAAAAAAAGAAAAAAAAAAGAAAAGAAAATAGTGACTAATTCTCACATAAATTGGATTTAATTATGACCAAAGTACATTACTTTAACATTAATTTTTTTTTTTTTTTTTTTTTTTTTTGTAGAGACAGAGTCTCACTGTACCACCCTCAGTAGAGTGCCATGACATCACACGGCTCACAGCAACCTCTACCTCTTGGGTTTACGCGATTCTCTTGCCTCAGCCTCCCAAGCAGCTGGGACTACAGGCGCCCGCCACAACGCCCAGCTGTTTTTTTGTTGCAGTTTGGCCGGGGCTGGGTTTGAACCCGCCACCCTCGGCATATGGGGCCGGCGCCCTACTCACTGAGCCACAGGCACCGCCCTTGAACATTAATTTTTAATTCAATATGTTGTTTTGGATATTGAATCCTCATTTATAAGTGAAATATGTTTATAATTTCCTTTTAAATAATATATTTTTTCCAATTTTAATATCAGTTGTATCCAGATGAAGTAGAATGATTTTGAAGTATTTCTTCTTTTTCTATTGTCTATAAGATTTGGCATGATCTGTTTTTTGAAATTATCTTTTATTTTTACTTATAAATATTAGTTGTCTATTTTTTGACACTTTGGAAAAAACATAAGAAGAAGAAGAAGTTAGCTGATGACTGAAGCTAGGAGTCAAAGCATCCTATGATAGACGTACTCTTATCTGACAATGTGAATATTACTTTATTTTTTTTATTTATTATTATTATTGTTCAATATTTTGTTGCAGCAATCATCTGATTTCTTTTCTTACTGTATTTATCGTCGTTCGCTCTTTATGAGGTTTTTGTTTCTAGTCCTTATCTTAAACACTGTTATTAAATTGTAAGCCTTTTTAATTTTGGGAAGGCAAAAAGTGGAAACCAAATAAACACATGTATATGTATCCAGAAAATTAAAAAAAAAAAAAAGAAGAAGAAGCAGCTTGCTAAAGCCCCTTTCAGGGTGGCTCAATCACCAGGCCTCTTTCTCCCTATCCCCACCCCTACCCCTAACCCCAGGCCTTGGCAACCGTAGGCTCACAGCACCCTCTGCTGTTATATTGCAAGAATTTGATGGTGCTGACATTTGGAGACAGACTGCTAAAGGATTCTGGTTTGGGGCAAGAAACAAATTACTAGAGCAAAAGAAATTGAAAATCACTTTCATGCCACTAAAAAATAAATAAATTGATATATAAGTAAATACCCAGGCATGGTAGCATGTGCTTGTAATCACAGCTATTCAGGAGGCTGAGGCACCCAGGAGTTCAAGTAAGCCTCGGCAAGATAGTGAGACCTCACCTCTAAAAAGAAATTAATTGATTAATTAATTAAAAAAAATAGTTTTCATGCAAAACTTCAGGATGAGTTAATTTTTCTGGTAACAGACAGCAATGATAAAATCCAAAGAAAACCTTGGCAAGTGAACGTTTCCACCAAGGCAAATTTTGAGCCTTTCCAAGATGAGTGGAAATCCCCAACTCAAACCAAGTTTCCAAAAATAGGAGGAATACACTTTTTCAAATGCTATTTGTGAAGCTCATGTAATACTGTCCCTATAGAGATCAAGCCCAGAGTAACAGAAAGGGGAAGACAAACAAGCTTAGAATGAATTGTAGAGAATTAGAGGCATATTCTTTCAGATCTGGCTTTTCAGTTCTGGCATTTTAATACATGTGTCTAGCCTAGGAGAGGTAAAACCAGAGGCTACGTGGCAACTCTACAATGGAAGTGTTGGGCAGTTAGCTAGACGTGGGCAGGATGTGTTAGGCTCACCCAGGTATTATGAGAATGAGGGTAATTCTGCAGTTGAACAAATCTGAGAAAGAGATTGATCAATGCCCTAGGGAGTTTCCAATATGGACAGACAGATATGGTCAGTTGGACCTGGGCTGTTTTAGGAATAGGATTTTTTTTTTTTTTTTTTTTTGACACAGATTCTCTCAAGCTGTCACCCTGGGTAGAGAGTTCCATGGCGACATAGCTCACAGCAACCTCCAACTCTTGGGCTCAAGCTGTCTTCTTGCCTTAGTTTTTTTGTGAATTTTTAGTAGAGACAGAGTCTGGCTCTGGCTCAGGCTGGTCTCAAACCCATGAGCTCCAGCAATCCACCCCCACCGTGGCCTCCCAGAGTGCTAGTATTACAGGCGTGAGCCAACATACCTGGCCTAGGAATAGGATTATCAAGACCCTGAAAGGTCCAAATAGAAAACGAGTAAAAGATTAAAGGAACTTTCCAAAAAGCAGTTGCTACTTCCTCAAAATTGTGATAAAATCTAAAAACTATGTTTTCCACAGGACCTTCAGTCACTAGGATGGGGCCCGACCTGCTGTCATTAATAAACTCTTTGTTGCTAAACTCCTACTTGTTTTATTGAATTATTTCGGCTACTACCTTAAACCACCATGCTTCTCCAACAGTTTGGAGAGCCAGTCAGGAGGAGATATGTTTTACCACCTTTAATTGACCAGGAAACTGAGAACCTTCAGCGTTCTTACAACTTTGGGCCTATTCTGAAATTCTTGAAAATAAAACAAAAACTGCCCAACGACTAATGTGGGAATGAGTAGGACCAGCTCCTTTTTTCTTTTTTTTTTTTTTTGTAGAGACAGTCTCACTGTACCACCCTTGGGTAGAGTGCCATGACGTCACACAGCTCACAGCAACCTCTAACTCTTGGGCTTACGCTATTCTTCTGCCTCAGCCTCCCGAGCAGCTGGGACTATAGGCGCCCACCACACGCCCGGCTATTTTTTGTTGCAGTTTGGCCGGGCCTGGTTTTAAACCCATATGCCAAGGGGCCGGTGCCCTACTCACTGAGCCACAGGCACCACCCCAGTTCCCTGTTTGTTTTTTTGTAGAGACAGAGTCTCACTTAATCACCCACTATAGAGAGCCGTGACGTCACACAGCTCACAGCAACCTCCAACTCCTGGGCTTAGGCAATTCTCGTGTCTTAGCCTCCCGAGTAGCTGAGATTACAGGCACCTGCCACAACGCCCAGCTACATAGATAGATAGATAGATAGATAGATAGATAGATAGATAGATAGATAGATAGATTTGAAACAAAGTAGTCTCAAGCTGTCACCCTGGGGAGAGTGCCATGGTGTCATAGCTCACAGCAACCTCAAACTCTTAGGCTTAAGCAATTCTCTTGCCTCAGCCTCCCAAGTTGCTGGGACTACAGGCGCTCACCACACAATGCCTGACTATTTTTTTGTTGTAGTTGTTATTGTTGTTTGGCAAGCCTGGGTTGGATTTGAACTCACCAGCCCCAGTATATATGGCTGGCACCCTAGCCACTGAGCTACAAGCGCCAAACCTGGACCAGTTCTTATTGGTATATTCATTTTGGTTTTCTTTACTGTACTGATGTTGCAGGAAAACCCAGCAAAGAATACCTGGGAGCCATTTATTTTGTGGCCAGCCAAGACAGAGAGAACGGGTTTGAGATGGATCTGCCCACTTTGCCCTGTACACCTGGACTTGACTTCTTACCCCATGTTTTACTTAATCCATGGAGGGAAGGGCAGTGGCATGCTTTGGCTTATTGGGGAAAAGGCGAACTCTATGCCTTTTGTACCAGAAATAGGCATGGATCATCATTCTGGGTAGCCATCTGCCAAGTGACAGGAACATTGTTCATACACCTAACTCCATCCCCAGGAGGTTCCTTACTCCTCACTGTCCCTGGGCCACCACAGGCTAAAACCAAAAGATGCCAAGGTTCTACCCGGGCTTGAGACTACTATTGGAGAATTTAAACCAGGACTCATCCATACACCCTTCTCTCTCACTGAATTAAAACAAATTATAAATGATTTGCGCCTCTATATGGATGACCCAGACTGATGTATTGAGGCCTTCTGACACCTTTCCCTGGCATATAATTTTACCTGGAAGGACCTCCAAATTAAACATGGACAGACTTTGACCTGGAAAAGGAGCAAGTCCTGGGAGAGGCTTGAAAATTTATAGACCTTCATTTGTTCAGTGATAAGTCTCCTACAGGAGAAGATTGGGGAATTGATGTAGTCACCAAAATGATTAAATGAAACAAGTAGGAGTTTAGCAAGAAAGAGAGAGGTTTTTTTGTTTGTTTTTGTTTTTAAAACAAGAGTCTCACTCTGTCGCCCTTGGTAGAGTGCCATGGCATCACAGCTCACAGCAACCTCAAACTCTTGGACTTAAGTGATTCTCTTGCCTCAGCCTCCCAAGTAGCTGGGACTACAGGCACCTGCCACAAGACTAGGCTATTTTTCTGTTGCAGTTTTCATTGCTGCTTAGCTGACCCAGGCTGGGTTCGAACCCACCAGTCCCTCGGTGTATGTGGCTGGCATGGTAACCACTGTGCTACGAGCGCTGAGCCAAAAGAGAGAGTTTATTAATGACATGTACAGCAGGCTGGGCCCTGTCCTACTGACTGCAGGCCCTGTGGAAAACACAGTTTTTAGATCTTATGCATAATTTTGAGGAAGTGTCAACTGCTCCTGGCAAAGTTCACCTATTTCAGCTGCACACAGTTGCTCACGCCTATAATCCTAGTATACTCTGGGAGGCCGAGGCAGGAGTTTTACCCTGGATGTCAGGAGTTCAAGACCAACCTGAGCAACAATTAGACCCTACCTCTACCAAAAATAGAAAAATTAACCAGGCGTTATAGTGGGCACCTATAGTCCCAGCTACTTGGGAGGCTAAGGCAGGAGGATCATTTGAACCCAGGAATTTGAGGTTGCTGTGAACTAGGCTGATGCTAGTCTGGGCAACAGACTGAAACTCAGTCTCAAAAAAAAAATGTTCCCCTATTTTTCACTCTTTGAACTCATTTTCTGATTGGTTCACCCAAGACCTTGATCACCCTATTCCTAAAATAGCCCAAGTCGAACTGACCATATCTGTCTGTCCATACTGGAAAGTCCCCAGGGCATTGATCAACTTCTTTTCCAGAATAGCCCATCTGCAGGGTCTTAATCACCTCCATTCCCATAACAGCCTGGGTGAGCCTGATCATGCCTGATCTGCTCATGTCTAGCTAACTGCCTAACACAGTCAAAGGTTTTCACTTCTATTTATAGCTTGTTTATTTAGCTATTTTTCCTTGCCAATAGTACCAGGCATGCTCAATATCCTTAAATGCCCTAGGTCCTAAAATTATTTACTTAAACTTGAGAGGAACATTGTTCATACATCTAACTCCATCCCCAGGAGGTTCCTTACTTAGTTTATAAAATAGAAAAGATATTGTCCATGTATAATTTGTGTGTTCTTTTTTTTTGGAGACAGAGTTTCACTATGTCACGCTCAGTAGAGTGTCATAGTGTCCCAGCTCACAACAACCTCAAACTCTTGGGCTTAAGCGATTCTCTTGCCTCAGCCTCCCAAGTAGCTGGGAGTACAGGAGTCTGCCACAATGCCCACCTATTTTTGGTTGCTGTTGTCATTTTTGGTTAGCTGGCCCGGGGCCAGGTTTGAAACGCCACCCTTCGTGTAGGGAGGCTGGCACTGTAACCACTGTGCTATGGGTGCCAACCCAGTTTGTGTGTTCTTTTAGAAGATTATACACTGGTAGACACACAAAGAGGCTACATAGCGCAGTGGTTAAGGGGATGGACTCAGAAACCAGATTGTCAGTTCAGAGGTGAGCCCTGACATTTACAAGCTGGGTGCCATTTACAAGCTGAGGCAAGCTCCTTCTCTCTGTGCTTCAGTATCTTTATCTATAAAGTGGCAATAGGACCCATCTCATGAGGCTATTTGTTATGAGGATTAAATGAGTTAATTTTTACAAAGTACCTGAACAATGCCTGAGAAAACTATGTAAATGTTGGTTTAAGACCAATCAATTCTTAAATGATATCAAACAATATAACAAAATAAAAATTATACAGTGGCACTGAAGTCTGTTTTTCACTATCTGGAACACCAGCTGATAGAGTTTTTATTTTTATTTTGGATTAATATGAAGGTAGGTATGATTAGGTTACATTGTTTGCATTTGTAAAGTGAAGTTCAAGTTATAGTTTTATCCTTCACTGGAGTGGGCCATATACCCATACATTGTATCCATTATATGGGAACTTTTTTTTTTTTGAGACAGAGTCTTACTATATTGCCCTCAGTAGAGTACTGTTGAGTCACAGCTCACAGCAACCTCAAACTCTTGGGCTCAAGCAATTCTCTTGCCTCAGCCTTCCAAGTAGCTGGGACTATAGGCACCTGCAACAACACCAGCTATTTTTGTTGTTGTTGTTGTTGTTGCAGTTGTCATTGTTGTTTTAGCTGGTTCGAACCAGGTTTGAACCTGCCAGCCTCAGTGATGTGGCCAGCACCCTACCCACTGAGCTATGGGCACCACCCAAACATTATTATTAATTACATATGGTTACCATGTTGCACTATAGGTCTCTTAAACTTATTTCTACTAACTGAAATTGTGTATTCTTTGACCAACAACTTTCCGGCTTCTCTCTCTGCCATCACTTGGCTTTGATGTTTAAGACAAACAGTGATATTTACCAACAGGTCAGAGATTACTTCTGCAGGGTGTTTATGAAAGGGCTCAGTAAAAGAGAGAGAAGGTTGTCACTCCCTGTGCGAGCTCCTTCTGCTCCAGACACAGCCCTGGGCCTGGTCTTGGTTCCTTTGAGTTTGGAGTCTGGCACTCTGTCCTCAGTAGTCTGTAGAGAAGGTACAGAGTTTTTAGGAGAAAGACGGAAACTCCATTACTCTTTCCCACACAGCCCTAGTTGCCCTCTGCTGAGGACGCCTTAGTCATAGCTTGGATCATGTTCAGGAAAAAAATGGGAAACACAGATGCTTTCTACAAAGGAGTTTTTCATTAGGGCATGTTGAGCTGTTTTCCCATCAGTAAAAGGCAGGACTTTAGAGTTTATTTAAGTTCTCATTAAGAGACAGACCTGGTTGCTGGGCATGGTGGCTCACGCCTATAATCCAACCAGTCTAGGAGGCTGAGACGGGTGGATTGCTTGAGCTCATGAGTTCTAGACTAGCCTGAGCAAAAAGTGAGACCCTGTCTCTACTAAAAGTAGAAAAACTCAGGCAAGAGGATCGCTTGAGCCCAGGAGTTGGAGATTGCTGTGAGCTAGGAAGCCACAGCACTCTACCCAGGGGACACCTTGAGACTCTGTCTCAAAAAAATAAAAAATAAAAAAAGAGAGAGAGAGAAAGACCTGGCATTCTTGCACAACCTGGCCCACTCATATTTTTCCAGTCAGGACTCAAAGGTGAGATAGGATATAGGACATTTGGGCACACAGCTTCCCTGAAATGTCTGGCTCCTGCTTGGGGTCTGCCTTTCACCTGGTATCTTTCATCTTTTATACTGACATCTGCTCCAGTACCCAAATGTGCACATACAAGGTCTGACAATTAAATTCGTGAACTTGGCCAGGAGCAGTGGTTCACTTCTATAATCCCAGCACTCTGGGAGTTCAAGGCAGGCGGATCACCTTAGCTTACGAGTTCGAGACCAGCTTGAGGTAGAGTGAGATCCCGTCTCTAACAATAACCAGGGTGGCGCCTGTGGCTCAAGCAGCTAAGGTACCAGCCATATACACCAGAGCTGGCAGGTTCAAGTCCGGCCCAGGCCTGCCATCAATGACAACTACAAGCAAAAAATATCCAGGTGTTGTGGCAGGCGCCTGTAGTCCCAGCTACATGGGAGACTGAGGCAAGAGAATCGCTTAAGCCCAGGAGTTTGAGGTTGCTGTGAGCTGTGATGCCATAGCACTCTACCCAGGGCTATAGCTTGAGGCTCTGTCTGAAAAAAAATAAATAAATAAAAATAATAAAAATAAATAAATAAAAATAGCCGGGCATTGTGGCAGGCGCCTGTAGTCCCAGCCACTCGGGAAGCTTAAGGAAGGAGGATCACTTGAGCCTCAAACCAAGAGTTTGAGGTTGCTGTGAGCTATGACACCATCCATGGCACTCAACCGAGGGTAACGAAGTGAGACTCTGTCTCAAAAAAAAAAAATAAATTAGCAGGGCATTGTAGTAGGCACCTGTAGTCCCAGCTATTTGGGAGGCTGAGGCAAAAGAATCACGTAAGCCCAAGAGTTTGAGGTTGTTGTGAGCTGTGACGACACAGCACTCCCAAGGGTGACAAAGTAAGACTCTATCTCAAAAAATAAATAAACAGTGAGTAAGGCGCCAGCCCCATATACCGAGAGTGGCAGGTTTGAACCCAACCCCGGGCCAAACTGCAACAACAACAACAACAACAACAAATCTGGGCATTGTGGCAGGCACCTGTAGTCCCAGCTACTCGGGAGGCTGAGGCAAGAAAATCGCCTAAGCTCAAGAGCTGGAGGTTCCTGTGAGCTGTAGCACCACGGCACTCTACCGAGAACAACAAAGTGAGATTCTGTCTCTAAAAAATAAATAAATAAACAAATAAATAAATTCGTGGACTCATCCTAGAAAAAGTGCTACATACTTCATTGTACAATATCACTATGAAGGTGACCTTCTAAGATGACTCCAAGAACTCAATTGTCCAACCTCATATATAGTTGCTAGGAGACCTGAGTGACCTTAGTTGGAGCTACAGCAGCCATGTCTTCAGCAATATATGGGGATTTAAGTAACAAAACTTTCTTAGAACCCAAGAAGGAGCCTCCCTTCCCCCCGCCATCAATATTTCTCTGTGGTAAAAGTGAGTTATAATAATCAATGTTTCGGAGTGTATAGTCTGCAGGTGTATGTACATAAAACTGTTACTGTAATACATAACTAAATACATTTAGTTTTGTTTTTTGATGAACTCCATACAAAACAATCCACCCTTTCCCCTTTCACCAAGGCATTTGATGAGGGTCCTATGACAGGCATCAATGACATCACCAGTTTAAAAACTGCTACTTTCTTTTATCTTTCATTACACAACCAATTACTGTTTTCACATAATTTGCTCAAGTGTTTATATCTTTTCCTAATTGAGTTATTTCAGAATGTTCCTTCTTTCCTAGGACGCCCAGTTCACATTCCCCTTTTCAAGTCAAGAAATTAAAGCTCAGAGAGTATCTTGGCAAGGAAAACAGATACCCAGGTGTGCCTGGCATGGTCCAGCATTATGATGTGTTCTGGTGTGAGCTTTGGCACACCCTTTTCATTTTTTTCCCTGAGACAGTCTTACTTTGCCACCCTGGGTAAAGTACCATGGTGTCATAGCTCACAGCAACCTCATACTCTTGGGCTCAAGTGATTCTCTTGCCTCACTCTTTCTAAGAGCTGGGGCTATAGGCACCCACTAAAAGGTCAGGCCATTTTTTGGAGACAGGATCTTGCTCTTGCTCAGGCTGGTCTCAAACTTGTGAGCTCAAGCAACCCACACACCTCAGCCATACAGAGTGCTAGATTACAGGGGTGAGCCACTGAGCCCAACCCTTTCATTCTTAAAAGTACCTGGCTTCAGATAATAAATTATATGGTCAGGTTAGTCTCAGTGACTATCCCAACTGAGTGGTAGCAAGCAGGAATGGCCTCCGAGTTCACTGCTCTTTTCATTGCACCCTGCTTGGTCTGAACATTTGTCTTCCCCCCAAAATTCGTATGTTGAAAGCCTAACCTCCGGGTTGTCTGTAATCTGAGCACTCTGGAAGGCTGAGGCGGGAGGATTGCTTGAGTTCAAGAGTTTGAGACCAGCCCCCACAAAAGTGAGGCCCCATCTCCCACTAAAAATAGAAAAAACTAGCTGGGCATTGTGGTGGGTGCCTATAGCCCCAGCTACTCAGGAGGCTGAGACAGGAGGATCACACAAACCCAGGAGTTTAAGATTGCTTTGAACTATGACACCATGGCACTCTGCCTGGGCAACAGAGTAAAACTCTGACAAAAAAAAAAAAAAAAGAAAGAAAAAAATCCTAACCCCCAAGGTGAAATAATATTAGGAGGTGGTACCTTTGGGAGGGATTAGGTCATGAAGGTTAGAGCCATTATGAAAGCAGCCTGAGAGAGCCCTCTTATCCCTTCTACCATGTGAGGATATGGCAAAAAAACAACTGTCTAGGAACCAGTACTTAAACCTGCACCAGACACCAAATTTGCCAGTGCCTTGATCCTGAACTTACCAGTCTCCAGAACTGTGAGAAATACATTCACCCAGTTTTTTGGTATTCTGTTTAGCAGCCAGGTCAGAGTAAGACACAACCTCATGAAACAAAAACATAGGACAGAGATCTCTTGCACACACATACACAGAGATGAAAATGAATTCATGAGTCTCTATTCAAGGGAATTCTGCCTGAGCACTTTTTCCTTTTTTTTTTTTTGAGACGGAGTCTTACTTTGTCGCCCTTGGTAGAGTGCCATGGCATCATAGCTCACAGCAACCTCAAACTCTTGGGTTCAAGCAATCCTCTTGCCTCAGCCTCCCAAGTAGCTGGGACCACAGGCACCCGCCACAATGCCTGGATATATTTATTTATTTATTTTTATTATTATTTTTTTTTTGTAGAGATAGGGTCTCATTTTATCGCCCTCAGTAGAGTGCCACGGTGTCACACAGCTCACAGCAACCTCCAAATCCTGGGCTTAGGCGATTCTCTTGCCTCAGCCTCCCAAGTACCTAGGACTATAGGCGGCCACCATAACATCCAGCTATTTTTTTGTTGCAGTTTGGCCAGGGCCGGATTTGAACCCTCCACCCTCAGTATATGGGGCCGGTGTCCTACCCACCGAGCCACAGGCACCACTGCCCTGACCAGATATTTTTAGAGATGGGGTCTCGCTCTTGCACAGGTCTCGAACCTGTGAGCTCAGGGCAATCCACCTGCCTCAGCCTCCCAGAGTGCTAGGATTACAGGCATGAGCCACCACATCTCGTTTTTTTTTGTTTTTTTTTTTTTCGTAGAGACAGAATCTTCTCTTTATGTTGCCCAGGCTGGTCTCTCAAACTTCTGGGCCCAAGCAGTCCTCCTGCCGTGGCTTCCCAAAGTGCTGGGATTACAGGTATAAGCCTGAACTACCACACCTGGCTCCTGTTGAAGCAAATATTTTTTTGAGACAGAGTCTCACTATGTCACCCTTGGTAGAGTGCTGTGGCATCACAGCTCACAGCAAACTCAAGCTCTTGAGCTTAAGTGATTCTCTCGCCTCAGCCTTCCAAGTAGCTGGGACTACAGGCACTTGCCACAACACCTGGCTATTTTTTTGTTGCAGTTGTCATTGTTGCTTTAGCCAATGACAGGGCCGGGAGTTTGAACTCACCACCCTCAGTGTATGTGGCCAGAGCCCTACCCCCTGAACTACAGGTGCTACCCTGAAGCACATTATTTCCATGTCTCCCGCTAATGGACTGTGTACAGCATATTTTTTTTCTTTTTAAGCGGCAAGGTCTCATCCAGGTGCAGTGGTTCACATCTATAATCCTAGCACTGTGGGAGGCTGAGGCAGGAGGATTGCTTGAGCCCAGGAGCTGGAGGTCGCTGTGAGTTAGGCTAATGCCCTGTACTCTAACCTGGCAAACTGGATTTGCCTCAAAAACCAAAATCAAACAAAAAAAACAGGGTCTTGCTCTGTTTCCCAGGCTGGAGTGCAATGACATCACCATAGGTCACTGAAGTCGTGAACTCCTGGGCTCAAGTGATCCTTCCACCTCAGCCTCCTGAGTAGCTGGGTCTACAAATGCCCACCACCATGCCTGGTTAATTTTTCTATTTTTACTAGAGAATAAGACTCTGTCTCAAAAAAACAAAACACATTTTAAAAATCTCTGGTTAATGCCTCTCTTACCCTTGGGCAGCCTACCCAAGCAGCATCAATGCCTTTTGAGTTGCCTCAGAAACTCAAGCTGAAATTCCCCTTCCAACCACCTCCCTGCAGCCCGGCTACTCCACTTACCTGCCTCCTGCCTCCAGGTGGAGCCCTTAGACGCCAAGAGCCGGCTTGTGGCTTTCACTTTTACCAGACAAGCTGTTTTCAATGTCTTTTGCTTTGGGAAAAGATTAATTGGACCCTGTCACTCTCTCCTTACGGGATCTTGACATGAGAAAAAATTAATTCCCCACTGGAAGCTCTATCTATGCAACTTCAGCTTTCCCTGTTAGCCATGTTTGCAGCAGGAGGCTCATTTAATGATGCGCCTTCAGGATTGGAAAAATTAACACAGAAACAGCTGACCACAGCCACAGCCCCAGGTTATCTGCTGTAGGTGTGTTTTCTTTTTATTTCTTTTCTGTTATTTCATCCTGGCTATGTCCTGACTATCTTGGTTCTGGTTAAAGCTGTGACTAGGCAATGCCTGTAGGTCAGTAGGTAGAGCACCAGCCACATACACCAAGGCTGGCAGGTTCAAACCCCACCCTGGCCAGCTAAAACAGTAACTACAACAACAAAAAAAATAGCCGGGTGTTGTGGTAGGCACTTGTAGTCCCAGCTACTTGGGAGGCTGAGGCAAGAGAATCACTTAAGCCCAAGAGTTTGAGGTTGCTGCAAGCTGTAATGCCACAGCACTCTACTCAGAACAACATAGTGAGACTCTGTCTCAAATAAATAAATAAATAAAGTTGTAACTAATCTTTATAGTTAACCACCTTTGGACACACAAAAGCAGGATTTCTACCCAGGTCTGCAAGTCCAAAGCCTATGCTCCTGACCATGGCATTATGCTTCTATTCATTGTATTAGTTACCAAAAGGGGAGTATCAGTCCGCCATTGATAGTGGGTTTGTCTATTTCTCCTGAGATCTGCCAGTGTCTGCTTTATGTATTTTCAACCTATTATGAGAGGCACACAAATTCAGAACTGTTATAATCACTACATGTCCCTCTTGATCTCTAATAATTGTTCTTGCCATAAAGTCTAATTTGTCTGATACTAATACTGCCACACCAACTTTCTTTGGGTTAGTCTTGCATTTTCCATCTTTTAACTGCTTCAGTAACTTACTTGGGTATCTTTCTACTATATACTCTTGTGGCTTTTTTACCTATTTGTAAAGTCACTTATACTTTTTAGTTCTGAAACACAAGACTAGGAAAAGCAACAAAGAAGAAAATAAGGAGATTTGAATGAGGACACTAAGCCCTACGGGACAAGCCTCAAGACTGACCTGCACTCTCCTTAGGCAACTGGATGTGAAGACAGGTTACAGCAGGGTTTAGGAAAACCAGTATTCTTCATCAACGTAATGCCCACTCATGTAGGATATGCCTAATAGGGGCCAAATTAGAGACCTGTTTATTCACAGATACTAACCAAACAAGCACACTGGAGTACATTGTACAAATTAGTCATACAGATATAAATGGTGTCGGCTGGGTGTGGTGGCTCATGCCTGTAATCCCAGCACTTGGGAGGTCGAGGAGGGTGGATTGATGGAGCTCACAGGTTAGAGACCAGCCTGAGCTGGATTGAGACCCCGTCTCTAAAAACAGCCGGTGTTGTGGTGGGCACCTATAGTCCCAGCTACTCCAGAGGCTGAAGCAAGAGAATCACTTGAGCTCAAGAGTTTGAGGTTGCTGTGAGCTGTGACGCCATGGCACTCTACCAAGGGAGACAAAGTGAGACTCTAAAAATAAAACTAAAATAAAAATACAATAATAAGTGGTGGGCGGCGCCTATGGCTCAGTGAGCAGGGCGCTGGCCCCATATACCGAAGGTGGAGGGTTCAAACCCAGCCCCTGCCAAACTGCAACCAAAAAATAAATAAATAAATAAATAAAATTCTGGTTTATAAAAAATAATAATAATAATAAGTGGTGTCACAATCATTCCGAGTCAAACTATTTTATTATCCAAGACACTCCTTCTGTGATCACAGGAGGAAGGCACCTAAGACCTCACTCCTCAGCACTCTGTGTGCTGACATAGTTCTGGAGAAGCGCCTGCGCCTCTGCCCGCCGGCTCATCTTGGTGGCCTTGCCCTGAAAACGGCCTTTCTTCCCTGCTCCTTTGCCTTCCAGGACCTCAGCCACCCTAGGGAACAGAGATAAAGTCAGGGGGAAGGTCTCTGAAGAGAAAAAGCTACCAAAAAGTCCAAGGGCAGCCCTGAATCTTTCCCTGGAGCCTAGGGGAGGGAGAGGATGAGTAAACTACTTCTAGAAAGTCTTAAAAATACACATGGCCAGGGGCGGTAGCTTACGCCTGTAATCCCACCACTCTGGGAGGCTGGGGGGAGGGGGGATTGCTTGAGCTCATAAGTTCAAGACCAGCCTGAGCCAGAGTGAGACCCCCATCTCTAAAAAGTAGCCTGTCATTGTGGCAGGCGCCTGTAGTCCCAGCTACTTGGGAGGCTGAGGCAAGAAAATTGCTTAAGCTCAAGAGTTTGAGGTTGCTGTGAGCTGTGACACCACGTGAACTTCTGGGCTCAAGTGATCCTTCCACCTCAGCCTCCTGAGTAGCTGGGACTACAAGTGCCCATCTACCCAGGGTGACAAAGTGAGACTCTGTCTCAAAAAAAAAAAAAAAAGAAAAAAGAAACTTGCACGTGTGCACAAAGATCTCTGTACCCTATTCGCTACAAGAGTGGATAACTAGAAACAACATAAGAGTCTATGAATGGAGCTAGTTACATATCTCCAGGGAGCAAGGTGAGTGCATTCTAAGGATAAGGAGCTGCAAACAGAAGTGTGCTCACACCCAGCAGCAGTGAAGCTGGGTGTGAGCAAAGGCAGGACCAGTGGCACACCGCAGAGGTCTAAAGAAGGCAGTCGCTGTTCACTTAGTCCCTGCCAGCTACTACCACATTGGAACGTAGGCCCAGGCTTGCTGGATCTTTTTTTTTTTTTTTTTGATGAGAAAAGGTAGAGCTCTACATTTTTATATAAAATCCTCCTAATTTTAAGATGTAGCAAATAATTCTGAGAATTTAAGACAGTGGCCGGGAGTGGTAGCTCATGCCTGTAATCCTAGCACTCTGGGAGGCTAAGGCAGGTGGGTGGCTTTAACACACAAGTTTGAGACCAGCCTGAGCAAGAGTGAGACCAAACAGAAAAACTAGCAGGGCTTTGTGGAGGGCACCTGTAGTCCCAGTTACTCGGGAGGCTGAGTCAGGAATGCTTGAGCCCAAGGTTTTGAGCTTGGTTGAGTTATAATGATGCCACAGCACTCTACCCAAGGGGCTCCATCCCCCTCTAAAAAAAAAAAAAAAAAAAGAAAGAAAATTTAAAACCGTGCACAAGGGAGAAGTGTGTGAATGAGAGGAACACATGGGGGTTTGGGGGCTGGCAACTTTCTATTTCACAACCTGGGTGGTGATTATGCTAATGTTTGCTTTATAATTAATCATATTATACTGTGCATCTATGTTTAATGACATTTCATATGCTACAGTTCACACACAAAAAAATTTTTTTTGATACAGATTCTCACTCTGTTGCCCCAGACTAGAGCACCATGTTGTCAGCTAGCTCACAGCAACCTCAGGAGGATTCAAGTGATCCTCCTGCCTCAGCTTCCTGAATATGTGGGACTAGAGGCACTCACGACAATGCCTAATATTTCTATTGTTTTAGTAGAGATGGGGTCTCCCTTTTTTTTGAGACAGTTTCACTTGGCTCCCCTCTGTAGAGTGTCATGGCATTATAGCTCACAGCAACCTCAAACTCTTGCACTTTTAAGCAATTCTCTTGTCTCAGCCTCCCAAGTAGCTGGGACTACAGGCACCCACCACAATGCCCGGCTATTTAGAAACGGGGTCTTGGCGGCGCCTGTGGCTCAGTGGGTAGGGTGCCAGCCCCATATGCTGAGGGTGGTGGGTTCAAACCCAGCCCCAGCCAAATTGCAACAAAAAAAAAATAGCTGGGCGTTGTGGCGGGTGCCTGTAGTCCCAGCTATTCAGGA
>CAUYPK010121778.1:0-81228 GCA_963574355.1 Loris lydekkerianus | reverse complement strand
GTCTCCAACTATGGTTTTCTCTTTCCCTAAAATGTTTGGCCTACAACGAAGACTTAAGATACTTTGCATTACATTTATAATGTTTTATTGACACCTTCAAAAAAGCAACATATGGTAGAGATAAACAATGTGGTTTTCTTTGAACATTAAAAACAAATTAACTTTAAAAGAAACAGAATTTGAAGAGGGAAAATTAGAATATTTACTTAATTTTTTCCAATTATATTAACAAACACATGATTTGTAAATCAAATAATATAAAAATAAATAGCGAAATATCTTCTACTCCTGGCCTTAACTTCCCACTTCTCTATTTTAAAACTCACTACGTAACTACAGTAATAAAGGCAATGTGGTACTGACACAGGATAGATACACAGAGGAAGGAACTAGACAGAAATAATGTCGTAGATCAAAGATTAATTTATTTTTGACAAAAATGATAGAATAATTTAAGGGAGAAATAATAGCCTTCTCAAAAAATAATGCTGAAATAGGTGGACATGTGAAAGAAAGACGCTAGACTCGCCCTCCTTACTGTATACATAAATTAACTCAAATTGGACCACTGACCAAAATTAAAGAGATAAAACTACATAATTTTACAAGAAAATATGGGAATAAATTTTTGAATTAGACATTATTCAACTTAGATAAGACATCTAAAGCACATGCTACAAAAACAAAAAAAAATTTAAATTAAATTTGACAAAGGTTAAACAAGAAAGCAAGAAGTAAACCAATAGAATGGAGGAAATATTTATAAATCATATATCTTATAAGGGACTTGGATCCAGAATACGTGAAGAACTCTTAAGACACCAAATTACAAAGTACATAAATAAATAAATACAATAAATTCATAAATAAATAATAAATTTATAAATAAAGATTATTTATTTATTTATTTATTTATTTTTGAGACAGAGTCTCACTTTGTCATACTCAGTAGAGTGCTGTGGCATCCCAGCTCACAGCAACCTCCAACTCCTGGGGCTTCGGCAATTCTCTTGCCTCAGCTCCCAAGTAGCTGGGACTACTGGCGCCCCCCCACAACACCTAGCTATTTTTATTTTTTGGTTGTAGCTGTCGTTGTTTGGCAGGCCCAGGCTGGATTTGAACCTACCAACTCTGGTGTATGGGGCTGGCGTAATTTTTAAAAGGGCAAAGGATTTAAATAGATAGTGTCCAAATGTATACACAAACGTGAATAGCCAATAAACACATGAAAAGATCCTCAACAGCTAAAGTCATTAGGGAAATGCAAATCAAAACATGTGAGATGCCTCTTCGAACCCATTAATATGACCAAAGTAAAAAAAGACAGATAAAAACCAATGTTACCAAAGATGTGGAGAAATTGGAACCCTTAGCAGTGCCAGTGGGATTTTAAAATTGTATGGCTGTTTGGGATAGAGATTAATCATTGCTTAAAATGTTGTGTATCATGTTACTACACGAACCAGCAAGTCCATTCCAGGCATTTGCACAGGAGCAGTGTAAACAAATATTCACACAAAAACTTGGACGTGAGTGTCCATAGGAGTATTATACATAATGGTCCAAAGGAAAAACAATCAAATGTTCACCAACCGAAGAATGGGAACACAAAATGTGATATACTTGTGCAATGAAACGTTATTCAGCCAGAAAAAGGAAGGATGGACTAACCCTTGCTACAACAGGGACGAACCTGGAAAATGTTATGCTAAGTTAAAAAGTCAGACATAAAAACAGCAAGTATCATATGCTTTCATGTAGACAATATGTTCAGACTAGTTAAATGTGCAGAGAACGAACCTAGATTGGCATTTGTTGGGTTAGGGGAAGAGGAAGTGGGACTCTGACTACTAATTGGCACTGAGTTTTCTTTTTAATGTGATAAAAATATTCTCTAATTATATAGACCTGATTTTTATACTCTGAATACAGTATGCTGAATTGTGTGTGGTGGATTTCATGGTTATAGAAATTATATTCTAATTGTTTTAATTATTATTTAAAAAAACTCCATTAGGGATCACTTTCTTTTTAAAAAAAAATTCTGCTCAGTTATGATTATTTAGGTAATTGTGTGCATCAGAGATCTTCTTTTTGCCCTTGTGGATCAAATCCCCACCATTTCTACTGCTTTATGGATTGTATGGACCACATCAAAGACTCTTGTCATCTGGCTTTCTACTGAGTTCATCAATGGGAGACTAAGGCTGAAGATGGCGGAAGAGGAAGAAAGTGAGGCTGGGGTTCTTTCCTGCTGGGTCTCATGGATAGCTCTGTCTCTTCACCAAATGCCACACCCAGCTGGTCCGAAGGTTCGCACCAGACTCGCTTCCCAGGTACTGCCTGGCAACTAATGCCTCCTTTCACCCTGTAGGCTTAGGGTTGAGAAAGATTCCTAACCCCAGCCTCGGGGTACTGAATTTACCTTAGCAATGTCCCTGCACATACATTTTACATAGTGCTTTCAGAGAACTACCTAATTTTCCCAGCTCTTGCCCACCCCTTAATGATACACTGTGTTTGGTTTCAATTTTGTCATCTTGTTAAGTGCTTTAATTTCGATTTTTTTGCTTTTTATATTTCCTTCTGTTTTGCTGTAAGATCTCTTTCAGTTTTCAACCAGAGACTTTCAAGGTAGGCATGCTCTTTTTAGTTCTACTGAAGATTGGTGCTTAATGTCTTAATACCATTTTTATAACTACATTAAATTACCAAAATCTGTAAAAGAAATCATTTTTAGTCCCTTTCTCTTCAAGATTTGGCGTTTTCCCTATCTCTCTGTCTCTGTTTCAGTTAATTGAATTTCAGCTTGTCAAGTCTTTTATTTACCTACTTGATACGGTCTGCCATAGTTCTTTATTTTTGTTGTTTCTTCAAACTCTTTGCTACATCTCACGAGGATGAACCAGCCAGCAGCTGGATGTGCTGTGGAGCTGAGTCATGCGTGTCAGGGTTTATTCAAAGTATCTTTAGGTCAAAGAAAATAGGGACACCAGAAATTGACTTTAAACTAAAAAACTGTTTTTGGTTTTGATTTTCTTAGTAAGTATAGTTAGCAAAGCAAGAAAGAAGAGGCTGGGACTTTCAGATATGAGACTTTTTGAGGGGTGGGCAGATCTGGCAGATAATTCAGGTAAGTCTAGCAACTTAAAAACAATCTTTAGCTACTGTGTCATATTATGATGTTATCAAGAGCAAGGGCACCTTTTATCCTACACTACAATTCAGTGCCTTGTCTATTGCATATTTTTATTTTATAATTTACTTATAACTTCATTCCATGAGCACAGGTGTCTGTATGCATTTGGGTCATTTTCTCCCCTTACAATCATGGCATCTAACTGGGAACCATTACAAGACTTGGTCAAAGCCTGGTGTCTCTGAAGAAATGTTAATCTATATTGAAGCTCAACATAATTCTCTACAGCAAAATTTTTACAAAGCTATCTTTTCAACTTAAAAACTTAAATGAGTCTGTCTTTTAATACCTGGTTGGGCCCATTTGTATGCTGTATTTCTTGAGACACTAGTTTTGAATTGCTGTTCGATTTTTACATTAGTATTTATTTTCTGGGCCGAGTTGTTTTATCTACCCAAATTCATTTAAGCTTTTTGAGACCACAGACTTTTTCATTTATATTGTGTGTACATCACACACGTAACAGTTCTATGCTGGAGACAAAGAGGTATTCAATAAATATTTCTTAATTTGATTTATTACAGTTCTTATGAGTTCTGTCTGCTTAGTCTGGTAGTACATACCTTTCTGTTTGGTATAAAACAGGCAAGACTTGATATACTTTGAAATGCAGTCCAGAGTTAATAATTTCTGAGAAACCTGATATGCTTTTAAACTTCCCAGATCTCTTGTTGGAAAACTCAAGAGAGTTTATGTATCGACATTTTTTAATCTGTTACCTCATTTGGTGTACATTCATATCTACAGCAACATCATGAGGTGAACAAGGGCTCCACAAATCTTTGGATTTGTTTAAAATTGATATATATATATATATATATATATATATTTTTTTTTTTTTTTTTTTTTTTTTTTTTTTTTTTTTCTTTTTAAAAGCATTTAGGGAAAGTTCAGCTGCCAGGTCCCTTGAGCCAAATGGTTTTCTTGACACTGCTTCTGTGTTGTCTCACAACCATATATCTGGCCTTGTAACTTGAAAACAGGAAAAGGGGGGGAGGGAGAAAGACCTTCTGTTCATTCCCAGTGGCAGTCCATTGGGACTCGTCTAAATACTTGAATATTTTCAATTCACTGGGAGGCTTGAAGCCCATAATGGAGGTAAAAAATATGTACAGAAATTCTAAAGTAGTAACCAGGTCCATATAAATCATAATAATGTTCTAAATGACAAAACCTTAAATCATATTCCCTTTTGGTAATAGCTTAATTGGATAAATAGCTTTGCAGAATGAGTTTAACTGATCTTGCTTCTGATCTGAGTCAGTGTGTGCACAATTCACACAAAAAGCATTGAAGGATATTATTACCTTGGTATGTGTTATTATCCAGCTGTTTGGTGGCAAGTAAAATAAACATCCAGGTGATTGAATTTTTCTGTTATATTTCTTTCAAGTCCAAACAAAGACGTGAGGAATATAGGCAAGTTAGTTACTAGATAGCTCCATGTCAAATAATCTTATATTAATTAAAGAACCATATATACAAAGAAAAGAAGTTAAGGTTTTGCTTTAAATATTCCTAAAGGTACTACATGTAGAGATGTTTCTCACTGCTTTCTGTGCCAACATGGAGCCTGTGCTAGGAAGGCAGTCTGATCCATAGAGACAGGTGAAGGGGTGTTTCTTCTGTAATTGCGGCACACATACTTGTGCTGAAGTGACATCCTATAGATGCTGTGTTGATAAACGCTACGGGAACGCTCCTGGACACCCAGAGATAAGACGACTGGAAGGATATGAATTCCAAATGGTAGCAATCCCTGAGGTCATTTTGCTAGCAGTCCTTTTAAATGATTGAATGATTAATGGATATGGCAATCCTAGGATCCACAAAAAGTCAATTTAAAAGCCATTTTTGTTTGGAAAGAATTCTTCATTTGTATGAGCATTAAATTTTCTAATTGTTTTTCTGTGTACTATAGCCTGCTGATTTTTTGAAAGTATTAATTGATGGCATTGATGGAACAGGCATAAAATCTAGTGACGACAGGCATTCCTGACTCTGAATGTTATTTCTATCATGAGATTTCTCTAGCTTGTCACTATTCTTTCTTTACCTCCAACTGTAATTTTCCACTGACCTTTACCCAGTCTGGCCTATTGTTTCACAGTTGTCACTAAAAAGGCCCTCATTTAGTTTGATTATTTAGGGAATTGTGGCAGGTAACTGTGAAATAACAAAAGAATGGATACCATTGATCACAGTGAATTTTTTTCCTACTGTTTTTCAGCCACATGATAAAAACAGGATGCTTCACTCTCAGGGACCAGCAACTGGCTAACTTATCAAAGCCGCCTTTCCCTTTCCTCTGACTTTCCCCTTTGTTTCCTTGAGGGATGTAGAAATGACATCAAACTGTTCAAAATAGTGCTGCCCTATTATAGATGACCAAAGAGTTATTTGCTTTATTTTGAAGAAAAAAATAATAGCTCTAACCTTTTGTTTTGTGCAGAAAACAGATAAACAGGAAATATTTTTTCATCTCCAGGTTTTATCTCATCCTTTCCTGCTCTTTTGAAACAAAAGAAGTCAATTTTAAAAAGCAAAGAAGAGTAAATAAATTTTCAAAAGAGGAGCTGCATTACAATTTTCCCTAGGAAAGTTCCAATGACATCTTACATGCTGTGACAACAGATCTCATCATCCTAATAAATGTCTGTGGATCTGAATCATAACTATTTTAAGGATATAGGAAAAGAAAATGTAAATGTCTCATATTATAAATCAAGTGGGTTTCTTTCAAAAATAAATGTTAACATTTAGCTGTGAGTTCAATTTGCACCATGTCAAGTCTTCATTTTGGGCCTTTTAAGAGTCTCAGCTTCTCAGAGGCAGTTGAGTCTAGATGTAGTTATATCAAGATAAATTCCTTGTAATTCAGCAGAACCATCCTGTAATACACTCCCCAACTTGAAACCTTCCTAAACCTGCACAAAAACAAGCTGTATGATCCCAGAAAGGCCATTTAATCATTTATGTGGACAAACTCTTCCTCCAAAATTAGAAGGCCTCACCTAATCAACTCATAAACATTCCTCTCTCTCTCTCCTGACCCGTACACACAGGTCTAACTGTAGCACTTTTCTTGGGAGCAGGCTGCTTAACACAAATTTCTATAATCATGCAAAATTTTTATAGTTGCACTGTCCAACATGATAGTTCATAGTCAATTATGACTGTTGGGCACTTGAAATGTGGCTAGTACACTTAAGAATTAGAATATGTAACTTCATATTAATTTAATTAACTTAAATTTAAATTTATATAACCTCATGTGGCTAATGACTATCATAATGAATAATGGAGGTTCAGAATACCCCAGAATGTACTTCCTGGTCTTGAATTTCTCTATGTGTATTTAAATAACTACCAACATTTCTGATCCCACATTTTGTTAAGTGCAAAAATTAAAAATAAGCATCTCTTTTCAAACCATGGTGATGGGAGTGTTTAATAGCTTTGATAATGATATGAAAAGTCTGAGTTAGAGCATTTTGACCTAAAGTTTCAAAGGCCACCTGTAAATATGTCATTTTATACATCAATTATTTTAGTTTTACATAACTAGAAACTGTGCACAGTGTTATAATATCAGCAAATATAATAATGTTTCAGGGAACTATGTTCGTAAGTTCTCACATACCAGTCAAGAAACACATTTATCTCTATATAAACAAGACTAGGTAGAGAGTAAAATCCCTTAATGTTATTTATTTAAGAAAATGCTTAATTGAAAGTTTCAAGTGAAACACATTTTAAAGGCATTGCTAGCTCCAGACTGGGAAATTTTCCTTTTTTTTTTTAGAGACACACTCTCACTCTGTTGCCCTTGGTAGAGTGCGTGGCGTCACAGCTCACAGCCACCTCCAGCTCTTGGGCTTAGGCTGATTCTCTTGCCTCAGCTTCCTGAGTAGCTGGGACTATAGGCAGCCACCACAACACCTGGCTATTTTTTGTTGCAGTTTGGCCAGGGCCAGGTTCAAACCTGCCACCCTCGGTATATGGGGCCAGCGCCCTACTCACTGAGCCACAGGCACCTCTTGGATGTATCTGAAACTCCTCATGGTCATGCTTGTGGAGAACATAAAAGTGTTTGATGATGGGAAATCAAGAGTATTTTTGAAGACATTTTCTTGGGAGAGAGAAATGCTTCAAATTTTCCCCAACTCGGAGGGGACAAAACAGAATATCTGCTCTTTATCTCTGATCTACAAGAAGAGGGCTTTAAAGAAATCACCACAATGGCCCCTGTGTCTTCTTATCATCTGCAGAATACCCCCAGCTAAGGAAATTCCCAGAGCACTGGTAACTGAGTCATAGTAGAGATGTATTAAGGATTGACAAAGAGAGGTCAGCGGTTGGGAAGTAGCTCTATTCTCAGAGATGGCCAAAGTAAAAGATATTAAAACACTGTGCCCTCTATCTGAGGATCCCAGAGGACTACAGGGAAAAAGGATGCTGGGAGTGTCACTGGATTCCCTGGACATTTATCTTCTCAAGGGAACTGGATTTGAAAGCTCCACAGAAAGGTAGGAGTGGGGTGTGCAGAGGTATACAGAAGTCTCCAAAGAACTTACAAATAAGGATACGTAAGTTTTAAATCTCCCCCAAGTCTTGCAAGTATAGACACTAGCTCAGGGGAATTTTTGAGGTCTGCCCTGGCATCCTTTACTCTCAGCTTTCCCTGTGTCTCCGAGGGTGAGATGCTGAAGAAACCAACTGGAGGATAAAAAGCTCTGGGGCAGAGAAAGAAGGAAGACACCCCCTAACCGTCCCCAGTAGGAGCCTTGCCCATCTTTGGAGGCCAAGTCAGGGACAGCAGAGACACTTTCATACCAAATCAAGTTTGCCACTTTCACTCTTAACAATGGGCAGAGTATTTAAGTTCTCAAGTGACATTTCATTTTGCAACTGAAGGTATCTAGTAAGATTTCAGAACCTCTGCAAATTTTCATGTAGGGACAGGACAAAAACTAGGCTATGAATAGTATTAAGCAGTGATAGAAAACAAAAACAAAATAACTTTGGGATCATACTCCAAGCAGTATGTCAATTCAACATAGTGATTGGCTATGTAATATTCTGGCTTGGAAGCATAAAGAACAAAGGTGATTGAAGCTTTATAAATAAAATAACATTGTCTTTTCCTTCTCCTATGAGTAATATAAAATTGTCAAGTTTATTGGCCTAACATTTTCATCACTCCTGTTAAAAATTGACACCTAAAGGTTACAACAAGCTGGGCGGTGCCTGTGGCTCAGTGAATAGGGTTCCTGCCCCATATGCCGAGGGTGGCGGGTTCAAACCCAGCCCCAGCCAAACTGCAACAAAAAAATAGCCAGGCGTTGTGTTGGGCACCTTTAGTCCCAGCTGCTCAGGAGGCTGAGGCAAGAGAATTGTGTAAGCCCAAGAGCTAGAGGTTGCTGTGAGCTGTGTTACGTCATAGCACTCTACACGAGGGCCATACAGTGAGACTCTGTCTCTACAAAAAAATATTAAAGTTACAACAAGCCAAAGTTAAATTTTTAGTATAACATTTAAATGAGTAGACACTTCAGTTTTTTTTACTTACTGCTTTTGGGAGCGACTTATAAGAAGTTAAAAGTGTCTCTCTCTCTCTCTCTCTCTCTCTCTCTTTTTTTGTAGAGACAGTCTCACTCTATCGCTCTCGGTAGAGTGTTGTGGCATCACACAGCTCACAGCAACCTCCAACTCCTGGGCTTAGGCGATTTTCTTGCCTCAGTCTACCTAGCTGGGACTACAGGTACCCCCCACAATGCCTGGTTACTTTTTTGTTGCAGTTTGGCTGGGGCTGGGTTTGAACCTGGGCATGTGGGGCCGGCACCCTATCCACTGAGCCACAAGTGCCACCCCAAAAGTGTCTTTCTCTTTATCCACATGAATAAAAACATTTTAAAATTAGATTTAAGAATTTAAGCAAGGGTACTGGTGTTCCTAACTTAAACCTAGTATGGTTTATGAATTCTTTAAATATACAGTAACAGTAATTGAAAGAATAAATTAATGACATTAAAGATTCAAACGACTTCTTACTGCATAATATATTTTCCTAATTCTGACCCATTAATATAATGGTACCTATTAACATCTATACTATTCTATGTGAAAATTTGTGTTCTAAAGTTAGGTTTTAATACATTATGCTAAACATATCCTGGTATCTCCCAAAAGGAAAATGAGAAAAATACTCATGTATATTGGATTCTCTGCCTCAGACAAATGCAAATTGAGTTCAGAATCTGGAGTAAAGGATGCAGATCTCTTTAAATGTAAATCATTTGCTCCAATTTAATGGGCTTTATTTAATAGCTGGGTGAAGAATCACCAAGCTTGAATGGACCTTAAAACTTATTTAGTCCAACTTATACATTGTAAAAATTATTGAACTTAATACATTTTTATTAAATTGAACTAAATTGAATAAGAAAGCAGACTGAGAGCTTAAATGGCTTTACTAAGCTTGCAGTGCTCAGAGATTGAGCAGGGGCTAAAACCTGGGCATTATAACTTTGTCTCCTGGATGTCCTCCTCCTTCCTCATTTAACTTTCCCCCATGACTTCCTTAGCAACAGCATGGTTCAAATTTGACCTTGTCTCCAATATATAGGTCCATAAACTTTTGCTTCCATTTTAAATATATATTCAGAGCACCATCCATTGGAATTAATTCACTCTGCAACTCTAATCTAAAATTGTTAAAAACGTAGAACTGAAAAATTATACAGTTAGATATTATGTAATAGTTTGATATTCCCTTCTAAATTCTTGAAAAGACAGTATTTAAAATATCCCAGAAAACAAGCTAGTATAATATAGTTAGTCAGAGAGTTGAAATTTTAGTTTCAAATTTTCGTTCTTTATCCGTGAGCTGGGTGAGAGTTGACAGCTGCCAGTCACATAAGATTAATTTAAATTACTCCAGGTCATACATAGACCATTAGCTGTCTTGATTAACTGCCGATGAAATGTTTTGACTGGTGCCTTCTTTCAGAAGGCCTAGACTGGTTAGGAATTAACGCGTTGATGAAATGGTCCTGAAGAACTCCACTTACCCTTAAAGAAAGCCAGAATTTTTCTGGGTTTTTCTCCCCTTCTGAAAATGTTTACATCCTCTTAACTACATATAGAGCAACATGTTGGGAATATTGGGTTTCTGAAAATATGAATAGCCCACTGATTTCTTTACTTTAACTTATTTTCTTTTTTACTTGTTATTACTGAAACATTTTTTTCTAAAATTATTTTGGCACATTTTAGTTTTAAGATGAATAACAAAAAAACAAACAAACAACAACAACAACAACAACAAAACAGCTATTTATCTTAATAATAAATTTTGCTGGAACCCAGTTATTTCCTATTATCACATTTTTTGATGAAACTACTTCCTAACTACAGAGGAAGAAGCATGAAATTCCAGAATATTTCATATCAGTGTTGTTTCAATCATGAAGATAGAATTCTTCCTGTGTTTGTGGATGCTATAGTTGCTAGTAAAATTTTTCAGAAAAACATCTATGATCAATTTAGATAGCTTCTAATTTTATTTATTCTCAATATCTAGCCAACCCCATTTTTGGTGCTTAGAATATAGAAAGTAGAGATAAAATTTAACTTTCTATGGAAAAAAAGTTAAACGGTTTAAACAATTGATTGTTTTTGAGAGGTATCTTTCTGATCATAAATTCATCTGTGCCCAAGAGCTGGAGATCACTGGGACATGATGTCATCACCTGCATTTCTTATGTAATCACTGACACTAGTTTCTAAATTTTAATCCATCAATTATCTTCCAGTTTAAGGAATTAACTCTCTAAAGGTAGACTGTATATATCAAAAAGACCATTAAATATAAAATATTTTTATAGTGTAGGCCAAGAGAATTTTTCTGTATAAAAATATAGGCAGCAATATATTCCACATTTCACACAATGATTCCAGCTTCAAATACCTGATCCTGTCATTATAAATAATTCCACAACTCAGAAAAATAATGCCCTTTGCTGTACCTTATGTGAAAAAAGAGGTGGAGGTGGACCTACCATAATAGGACATATTCAAAATAAATATTACTTTCCTTTTAATACTCAGCCATCTAGGTAAGTGTCCAATAAAATTTGCTTCATCTTCTATTTTAAACAAGAGCTCTCTCAAGATGGAGAAATTTCTATCTCAGTTATGTCTTCCTGCCCTGGGGTGGTGGTGGGGAATGTTTATATGCTCAGTGTTAATTCAATAGAGATTTCCTAACAGTTCTTTGTGGATAATTCTTGTGCCTAGACACTAAATTTAAAGGATTTTATTACTTGAAGAATGGATTTTGCTGGTATCTAGCTAATGCCGTGGTCTGCTGGAAGACACATGCGGGCACTAGCACGGACATGAACACACTGCCTGCTCTTTGGGGGGCCCATTCACTCCTATTCTGCACTGTTTTAGCAGCACGCCACTCTCTTCCCTGTGTGTTTTCTCCTGGGGCCCAGCCAGAGCTGCCAAATACATCCATACAGGTGACATAATTTGCATAGACCATGCTGTGAGTTTTCCACCATACAATGCCAGCTAGAGTGACATGGTGCACAACCATTACAACCACACTGCATGGAGGATGCCCACAGTGTCACTAGACTCTGCAAATCCTGCCCAGTTCTGTCCCCTTGTCTTAGATCTGTCCCTCCTCTCCATCTCCAAGTATTTGGAGAAAAATCTTCTCCCTCATTTTCCCTATTATCTGCATTCAAAATTCTCTCTTTAACCAATATTTTCTCAAATCTTTAAAAAGAGGGAAACATTCTGGTTTCCAGTAGACAAAAATGGATTAATGATTGATATCCCTTTTATTATCTTAAAGTGATCTTTAATTATAAAATATAAAATGCATGCAAAGTGCCAAATTTGGAGGTAATCTGAGGAAAATATTTGGGGACCAGAAGGCCTTTGGATCTGACCTCCTTTCGTTTCATTGAAATGAAATATTCTGGAGTTTCACGTCTCCTCTCTACTCTGGCTTCAGCTTTTTCATGTTTATTAGGGAGTAAAATTATTACAGGAAAAAGCATTGACTTTATAAGAAATGTGTTAAATAGTTATTATTATTTCATTTTCTAGATCTAGAAAAAATTTATTATTTTGTATTTACCTAAAGTATTTACTTTCCACTGCATTTTGAAAATTTCTATGATTATAAGGACCATTTTTAATTTTAATTATGTACAATAAACACTTGCTAGATTCTTAACATATACCACATAAAAGGAATGCAGAATGCAAATAAGATGAAATTGTTGCTCTTGGGAGGCTTATGTCTAACTGGAAATGCAGAAATAATTCAAGAGTTCTGATACAGCCATGCTATGGAAAGAAAGCATAGTATTTGCAACTACTTTAGCCAATGACGGATTTTTTTGCAAAAGAGTTAGAGAAAAAAAAAACTCATGGAATAAGGATGAGTTACATCATGATATAAACAAGCAGAAGGGAGTATTTCATATGCTCAAACTATTAATGTCAGAGACAAGGAGATATAAAACCATCTGAGAGAGAAGCGGGTGATAGAAGTTGATACAATTGCAGTGGCCACAAGTATGACAAATTGACTTTTAAGCACAGGAGTGCAAGATCAGCTTCACAATTCAAACAAGTCACATTTTGAAAGATACTGGTATTGGAAAAGGAGAAAGAATGGAGCGAGGCAAACAAACTAAAAAGTTATTTTAGAAGTTCAAGAAAGAGATGATGACATTATGAATTGAGGAAGTTGCAACAGGAGGAAAGGAAAGAATGTAATGATAGTAGTTATTATTAGAAGGACAATTCAGCAAGTTATTTGAATTTGAATGGTGAAGGAGAGAGGATCTACATAAACTCTCATGTTGATTAGTGATAACCTTAACTGAAATGGAAAATCCAAGAGTGGTAATTGTAGTAGAGATGGGGACATGTAGGGACTAGAAGTTCGGTTCTGGAAATGTTGACTTTCTATCATTCTCATTTCAAAGTATAAAGTTTAGGGGATAAAAAAAAAATCTGTGGGCTCACAAAGCTAGTGTGTAGGAATTAAAGCCATGAGATTGGATAGAATTAGTCCAAAAGATAGGAGACAGATTAGAGGATGATTGAGAAATATACAGAAATATACATATTGAGAGAGGTTATAAAGACCCAGTGAAGAGTAATACTTAAGCAAGTTCTGAAAAAGGAGATGATGATATATGGCAAACACCTTGGAGATGCATGATGATATATTGTTGGTGTACTTGTGTGCTTAAGTGCTTTATTCCAGTAAAATTATGTTTGAGTACTCCACAAAAACTTGGTAAGCTCTGCTTTGAAATATCAATTCGTAGCCATTATTACTTGAAGGGATCATGCTAACATCTCATTTTAATCTTTTCAACAACTCAAAGTATCACATAGTTTATAAAAGAAAAAAGCTAAAGCTAATGGAAGTGATTTGCTTGAGATATCAAAAATAATAAACTTATAAGACTGAGTTTTGAATTTTGGTCTTTGTAACACCAAAATCCAAGTTTCTAATCAATAAAATATGCTTCTTTCTTTCTTAGTTTATACCAACTTACCTTCTATTTCATGGAATGATAATTGGTTTGAATATGTGCCATACCAATCAGCTGTTGAGTGATCTATCAAGTTCCTTTCATTTGAGTTTAGAAAATGCCTCTCCTGTCATAGACAATTCTGTGTCTATGGGGCACAGTATCATAAATGGCTTCTTGTCTTTGAATTGACTTTGGCTCTTTGCCTTTGTTTAAACAGAGCCCAGTTGAGAGGAGCATTGTTGTGTTGCGGAAAGTTCTGCGTAAGATATAGCAGAAGGTGCCTGGGAAGAGTAGTCAGTAAAAGTGATCTGAAATGAAAACCAAGCGTTGAGGAATGAGAACCATTAATTATGCTTGAAGATCCAAAGTCTCAGTCTAAAGTTTCCAAGAGTCTTGATTTGCAGACATTTCCTTTGTGTTAGAGACAAGGAATCTATTGAACACAGGAGATAACATGGATGGACTTCAGGGGAGTGAAGGGGAGAGAAGTGAGAGCCATGAACTTCCACAAACACATCCACATATTTTTAATCTATACATATTTATTGACAGACTACCATCTGCCTTCAAAGTAGTCCAAGACTTAAAAAAGTTTAAGAAATGTCAATATTATTTATTTATTTTCTTATCATGGAAAATTCTAAACACACACAAAAGTAGAGATAATAATAAAAGAAACTCTCATGCAGCTAGTACCCAATTTCAAAAAGTGTCAACATTTGGCCAATTTTATAAACTTTTTCTCACTAATTTTTGATTTTGTATTGTGTTATTTTAAAGGAAATCATGCATACTCTTTGCAGTGCATGGCAATTCTTCACTGTGTGTTTCTGGTTTCTTTGTCTTCCTGTCCATTCTATATGTCATTGTTGAGTCCCGAAGGGTCCATTCTCATCATGGTGTTTCTTCAGTCAAAAAATCTAAAGACACCCTGGCTGGGTGCAGCAACTCATGCCTGTAATTGTAGCACTCTGGAAAGTGGAGGCAGGAGTGTGACTTCAGGAGTTTGAGACTAGCCTAAGTAAGAGCAAAATTCCACCCCTACTAAAAAAGTAGAAAAACTAGCCCACCATGGTGGCAGATATCTGTAGTCCCAGCTACTTGATTGGCTGAGGCAGGAGGATCTCTTGAACCCAGGAGTTTGAGGTTGTCATGAGCTAGGCTAAAGCCTAGCTGTAGCCTAGGCAACAGAGCAAGACTCAGTCTCAAAAAAAATAAACAAAAACCCAAAACTCTCAAAGCACATAGATTACTTGGAATTTAAGACTTTTCAAAATCCACTTCCAGATAACATTTTCATAAAATACTCTAGAAATTTATAGTTTAAACAACTTGGCCTATCACTGACAGGGGTCTGAAATATTTACTTTTAGACATATGATTATCCTTGACTCTACAATGTCTTTTTTTTTTTTTTTTTTTTTTTTTTTGAGACAGAGCCTCACTCTATCACTCTGGGCAAGTTAATAATAAACCTGTGGCAACATAGCTCATAGCTCATAGCAACCACAAACTCACAAACTCATGGACTCAAGAGATCCTCTTGTCTCAGCCTCTGGAGTAGTTGGGACTACAGGTGCCAATCATAATGCCTGGCTAGTTTGTTCTGTTTCTTAGTAGAGATGGTGACTCCCTTTGCTCAAGCTGGTCTCAAACTCTTTGACTTCTGAGCTCAGGCAATCTACTTGCCTTGGCCTCCCAGACTGCTAGGATTACAGGGGTGAGCCACCACATCCGGCCTCTTTAGAATGTCTTAATTCCCTACTTCCCCTTTCTACATTTATCCCATACTTGCAACACAATTGGAATTTCACTGTGCATCCGCACAAATCTTCGATAACTATAAGGGATCTGACTCCTATGAGTTCCTCACATGCCAGGTGTTTTACATGCATTTGGCAATTTGACAGTACAACTGTACAAGATTATTTCCATAGTTTCAAGTTTTAAACATCTTAGAAAATATATTCCATGGATTTATTCCTGCTAGTCAGAAAGCAACTGGCTTTCCAGTCCTATTGCAGTTTTCTGACAAGCTATGTATGAACCAACTCTAGCATACATCAGTTACATACCATTTCTTGGGTATTTAGTTCATAGGTTTGTCACTGTGAATAATCAGAATACATTCTGGACATCAACTACAGCCACTCTGTTGGCCCCAGCTTCCAACTATTAGTGAACAGCAAAGGAAATAACAAGTTATTTAATGTGGAAACAATTGCAGAAGTTGTTCCTCCTGCTTTTTTTTAGTCAAACCCCCATAACAAAACAATAAAACATAAATACTAGTGCTGTCATTATTTTCATTGTCCTTGTTATTGTCATTTTTATTTGGAGGAACTGACTCAAACTCTTAGACAAAGTGCCAAACCTCTGTAAGAGAAAGATGAAGACTTTGAAACAAGCTCTATTGATGAAAATGTCTTGCTTCAGTTCTGCATAGCAATGACTCAGCAAGGCCCGGTGTGAAACTGCCTCTACCTAGATACAGCCAATGTGGTACCATGCCACTGGCCCGACCCTGTCATGCACCTCTTCCCCCGGCTTCTTTCCCCGCCCCTTCTCCACAATAAAATAAATAAATAAATAAATAAATAAATAAATAAATAAAATAAGGCAACCTCTATGTTGACCAGTTTGATGAAAATATTTCAAATTGCATATAAAACTAGCACATTGTACCCCATGATTGCATTAATGTACACAGCTATGAATTAATAAAAAACAAAAAATAAAGAAACATGTGGTTCCCAGTTCGAGACCACCAGAAAAGCCCACCAAGCAATGGTAAATCAGAGGAAGGTATTGGGAAGGGGCAGCTATCACAGTTAGAAGGCACGACCCAAGGTCACGGTGAGCAGGAAACTCTTGAACTGAAGGGGAATATCTTTTCATATCCTGTGCACAACTCTAAGCAGCAATTTGGGGGCTTGGAACCTTGTTAGTTTTGTGACATTTCCCCCCCAAAGAAGACACAAAGGTGGGCACCCTAGAGAGATGAGACCAGCAGAGCCTTGACCAGGGTAGGGCTGGAAGAGAGTCAGAGGGCTTTCCTGCAGCACCCAGATGCCTCCATGTCCTGCTGAGTCCCACAAAGGCACAGGGTCCTGCAGGACAGCCAGCTCACTGTTATAGGACAGCCGGTTCATGAACATCTTGATGGAAAAAGGACAACACATCTGAACAGGTGATTGAAAAGAGACAGGCTGCTGCACACAGACCATCCACACAGCATTTGCATTGGTGTCAGGGATGGGAACTGGCTGGGTATAATACAAAAGAGAGTTCATACCCTTCCCATCTGGGCCTGTCAAGAGCCCTGTAGTTGGCCCAGGTATGGTGCTGGGGGCATGGGGTAGTAATTGTCAACAGTCATTTTCTCTTCATAGAGGACGGCACTCCTGGTAAGGTCCTAGAACTGACATTTCACCTCCAGGCCTCGAGGATCACCAACCTGGAGCCCAGACCCAGTGCACAGGTGCTGCTGGTCCTCTGTTAGCCAGCCCTGCTCCCCACCTCTGTTCTCTAAGTACTAGCACTGTGGTTCTTAATGTAACCTCTTAACATCAGGGACAGTGGGTGAGGAATATCTATGAGGAACTCAGTATTGCCTTTGCATTTTTTCTGTAAACCTAAAATATTCCAAAATAGAGCCAATTAACAAGTAATTTACAGTCATTATTTGTCCTAAGTTAACTAATTAATTATAGTAGATATTATACTATAGTAATTGTTATATTGATTGTGTTAGGTTGGCAATGAAAATAATTTGGTAAAATTTTGGGACACTACTTTGGGGTTGTATACTGCGTGATAAGTATATCCTAATGAATAATCCAAACCTGCAGTTTCTGAACTGTTTTTGCCCGCCATTTACATCACTCCCCTAACTTTAGAAATAACTTATTTTGAGCAAGCCATTGTGGAGATTTAAATGACAGCATTAGCTCTCTTTGAAGCACTGAATTTCTTAACTTCAAAGGTCTGATACACTAATATTGCACATAATTTACCAGAGGCCAAATATTTTCATATTGTTCTTTTATTAAATCAATCCCACTTGATATTTGTAATAAGCCCTTATTTGCTCTCATTTTGAAAAAAAATTCGTTTTGGTGTTCTTCCACTTCTCAAGGCAAAAAGCACTTAAAAATAAAGCTATGCTTCTAAGGATCAAGGTATCTTTTAGTGCTTACAACCTTCATTCCTAAAATTTTAGAGAAACCCAGGATGTTTCATTCCTTTCAACATGTGTTAATTGACTCTTATTTTATAATTCTTATTAAATATCAAATGATATTTATTGTGTGTAGAAAGCCCTTAACACACAATAAATGCTGAATATACATTTATTAATTAAAAATGAGCCATATAGTTAAATTTAATGTTTTCATTGTTAGCTTGTTCTAAAAAATTTACTTGAAGATATAGACCTGGCCTATTTATAGGAAAGTTGATTCCTAGGTGTATGTTTATTGAAATCCCAATACAGGTGTATCCAGTTAAGTGCACAGCCCATCACTATTATACAACAACCAAATCATAGAACCAATGTGACTTATGTCTAGCTCAGAGTTTGGAACTGCATGAGTTTTGGGCTTTTTTAGTTCTCTTCCTTTTGACCTGGGCTTTAGGACTGACTCCAAAAAGACTGAGTTAAATGCAGCTTTCAGTGTGCAATCTGTAAGAGATAAGAAAGGTTAAGATTCTCAATATCTAAAGTAATTTAAAAATCAATAAAAAGGGCACTTCTGGCCAAAATGGAGTGACAGGGACTAGACACACTCTCCAGCTTGAAACAACCAACTTATCAGAAAAAACTAAATGAAACAAGTCTTTTTAAGACTTTGGACATCAGGCAACAAAGGACAGTGATCTTTCAGAAACAGAAAATAAGTGAGGTGAGACCTATGGTGACCCAGCTTATGGTCGGGTTGGAGATTACAGGAATCAGCATGGGGAGGAGAAACTGAAGCAGAGCCCAGAGGGCCACCTGAGTCTGCCTGAATTGAGAGTTGGACAGAGGAGCCTGGGGAGTTTGTGGGGTAATGTACCAGAAAAGAGAAGGCAGCACAGAGAGAGATTTAAAGATCTCCAGAGGGTCCTTCTTGAGTCCTCATACTGAACAGGGCATGTAAGTAAGGAAATACATACTGAACAGGGCATGTAAGTAAGGAAATTACCTGAAACCAGGGGAAGAGTCACTGAACAGAATATTGATGAAGCACTGGCTATTCCTACGTAGCTGGGAAGAGTTCATGTTCCAACAAGAGGAATGGAAATCCTCAGAATTCATGAAGGCTTAGAGTACTCAGAAGGCTTTTGCGTCAGTAAAATTACGAGTGTAAAAATAGCCCTCAGCAGTTGGGAAAAGTTAGGCCTAGACTAAACACTGCCTAGAACTTCCTGACAAAGCTTAAATGCAAGAGCAGAAAGGATGAAAACCTACTCTCAAGTGACCGTGCTTTAGACCACAACTCAAGAGTATTTATAGGAATATAAAAATATCCAGCACCCAACAGTTAAAAACAACATCTTGAATGAAATTATTCTCAGTAGGAAATTACGACTTTTGATGTTAAAAAAGAAATCAACTGATACCAATGTAGAAATGACATGCATAAAAGAATATAGCAGACAGGGATATTAAAAATTATTATGGCTGGAATCTGTATGTTCAAGAAGCTAGAGAAAAGGTTCAACCTGGAAGATATAAAGATACAAAATACCAAAAAAAGACACAAATAAAACTTCTGGAAATGAAAACTACAATATCTGGGGTGAAAAGTGTATTAGATGATATTAACAGAAGATTAGGTATTGTCCAAGAAAGAGTTGATGCTATGGACTGAATTGTGTTCCTCCTCCCCCACAAATTCATATGTTGAAATCCTCACCTCCAATGTGATGATATTCAGAGATGGGTCTTCAAGAGATAATTAGGGTCAGATGAAGTCATGGCAATTAGGCCCTCAAGATTTGATTAAGAAGAGGAAGAGGGTGAGACCATTTGCTCTCTGCCAGGTGAGGACACAGTGAGACAGCAACTGCCTGTGAGCCAGGAAGAGCACCCTCACCAGAAACCAACTTGACTTCCCAGCCTCCAGAACCACAAGGAACAAATGTCTGTTGCTTAAGCTACCCAGTCTATGGTACTGTGTTATGGTGACCTGAGCTGACTAAGACAATTACGTGAACTTAGAGACATACTAATGAAACTACACAAAGTGAAACACAGAGAAAAAAGGGTATCTTTAAAATGAAAGACAGCATCAGTGAACTTTGGGTCATGTTATACACACACACACACACACACACACACACACACACACACATACACGAATAAATTAGAGTCTATGTAAGACAAGGAGGGAGCCCAGAAAGAATACCTGAGAAGTAATGGCTGAAAATTTTCCAAATTTGATAAAACTGTTATATAAACAGTTGTTGAGAAAGTTAACAACCCCCTAGAACAATAACATGAAGAAAAATACAAGGCACATCAGAATCATATTGCTGAACACCAGCAATAAAGATAAATCTTAAAAGGAGCCAGAGAAAAAAAAGATACACAACATGAAGAGCAACAAGGTGAAGGATGAAGGCAGATTTCTAAGCAGGAGCCATCCGAACCAGAAGACAGCACATGGCCTTGGTATGACAGGGGAGGAGGACGAGCAGGGGGAAGAGGAGAAATCTGTCAGACTAGAATTCTGTCATATATCCATTGACATTATCTTTCACAAAGAAGGCAAAACAAAGCACATAAAACTTTGAACCACATAAAAACTGAAACAAGTCATCATCAACAGGAAAGCAACACGGTAAGAAATGTTGAAGCAAATCCTTCAGGCAAAGGAAAAACGAGACCGGATGGAAATCTGGACCTGAACCAAAAGGTTTAAACAGCACTAGAAATAATAGCAAAAGAACATCAGAACATACACATGTATTATGTGGATAAATATGAAAGTCTTCTTTGATATTGAGGGCTTTTAAAGAGATTATTGTCTAAGGCAAAAATAACAGTGTATGTGGGGTTTATAACACACATAGAGGCAAAATGTATGACAAAAATAGCACAACAGTCAAGAGGGAAGAAATTTTTTAAGGTTCTTATACCACATGTGAAATGATATAATATCATTTGAAAGTAGATTGTGATAAATAAATAACATATACTATAAACTTTAAAACAACTACTTTGATAACATGAGAGTTGAGGCTAAGAAGCCAACAAAAGAGATTAAGCAGAATTTAGGAACACTCAATAAATGCAATAGAAGGGAGAAAAAGAAGGGAAATAAATCAAAGAACAGAAAGAATAATAGAAAACAGATGCAATGGTAGATTTCAATCTCAACCATATCAATCATGATGCTAAATGTAGATGGTCCAGCACCCCAATAAAGTAGAGATCATCAGATCAGATTAAAAAGTAAGACCCAACTATATGCTACCTGTAAGAAACATACTTTAAACATAAAAGCACAAATAGTTTAAAACCAAAAGATGGAAAAAGGAAGTATGCTATGTTATACATAATAAGTCTAAATAACCTGAATACTCAATGGTAGTAGATTGTTTAAGCAAATTATAGAAGAATCTTCAGTTGTTAATATTTGTGGAAAAGAGATTTATTGAGTCTGGAAAGAATTTTGATCAATTAAGTGAGCAGTATGATATGGGAAATAATTTAGGAAAAGTTTTTCTCAAAATGATTTTAGGTGATTTTATCAACTTTGCATTTGAGTTATGTGTCTTTCCCTTGACTATACCCCAGGATTCAGATATAGAATGTTTTACTGGTTCCCACTGCCCTTCAGAAACTTTTTAATTTTTTTTTTAAAATAAACTTTGGGATGATCACAATATATTTCCTCTTTCTATCTTGTCCTCACACTTGGACTGTGATTATATCCACTAATTCATTGTAGGCCAATGCATCTCAATCTATTTGTGGTGAAAGACTCTAAAAAAAAGTTTCCAATCTGTTTGACTGATTATTTTGGTCTATTTTAGTTGAAAGGCACTCCCACTTAAAGCACATGCTTAGATATCATAGCAAAATAGAATTGGGATAAAAATTTCTAGATGCCTAATCTTAGTCTCTCTACTAAGTCTGGTAATACAAGGTTTGCAGACCACAGTTTAAGCAACACTGGTATAAAAAACCATCGCAGCACATTGGACTATTCCCCTAGTGCCAATAATTGGTTACAAATAATTTACTAATCACTGGACTCTAAATTCAAGGCGGACTGAATTGACAGGGATTAGTAAATGGAAGTGAGCTTTCAAACAAACCATAAAATGGAAACTTGAATTAATTCCTCTCCAATGAGCCTGTTTTCCCATGATGTCAAAATTGGGTCTTGTACATTTTCATATTCAACTTTTTGTTAAATAAACTTTTCTACTGGTAAAAAAAAAAAAAGAAAGAAAAAGAAACTTGAATTGAGACAGCCTGGAATCTGGAGGAATTATTACCACATTGTTAAACCTCAAATGCTTGGAAATGTGCATCTTAATGCATTATCTCTTCACACAATGACTCCACATTTCTGTGAGTTTCACTTTTTGGCATATATATATTTTGTGCTAATATAAGTAACATAGCCAATTTAATTCACTTAAATTGTATGCAGTAGAGAAGATGTGCATTCTCGGGTTCAAGCTTTATTTCCTTCTGGAAGTCATTTTTGTTTTAAAGCAATAGAATATATGCATTCCATTTTTAAGAAAAAAGTGGAAAAAAGATTGCTATATAAAACCTTCCTCACAGTTGACTTCCATATCTGTTCCATATACTGAGTTTTTTTTTTTTTTTTGTATTCTTCTAAGCTCTTACTATAGATTTGCAAAATGTTGGGAGTAGATGTGAAGAGAGAAGGAATACACATTCTCTCTGCTGAAGCAATTTAATATTTCTATTTTCAGTTATTTTCATGGGGTTATCATAAAATAGTTGAATAAAAAATAAACTTGCCAGTTTCGTTGTCCAACCTCACTAAGTCATATCAGCATTGTTGGGTTAAATCTTCTTTTTCCAGGATACACCACCAACTCTCATAGCTGTTGCTATTGGCAGACGTTTCACTTCTTAATCTGAGTCCATATTTTATCTTCAAAGAATGAACTATTTTTTCTGTCCATTAAGAACACTAGAGACAGAAAAGTATTTTTTAAAAATTACCTTTGCTTATAGTCAAAGCTAGAGTGTCTCGACTGCCAAAAATGGTTTGCCTCTTTCCTAAATCAATTTTGTTAAAAAATTGGGCTTATAGTTTTTCCTAGAAGTCCGAGTAGTTAATTTAGAATTTGTGAATCAGTCCAATACTAAGTGCTAGGAATATTCACATCATTAGAATATGCTATAGCTAAAGGTGTACCATTGGCTTATAGCTGAAAGTGAGGTCAAACTTTTGCCAAACTCTGCTGCCCCCCAACCCCCAGCTTAAGTAAGCAAAAAAGATTTCCAGAAAATTGAGGTCAAATATATGTCATTTCAAATTCCGAGGTTCAGAATGACAATGTTAGCATGCTTTGCTATGATGAACTATTTGACACATTTAAGTTGTCTAATTAAGACCAAGGATGTAAATGTGTCTATATAGTACTCTGGCCATGATTTAGGGCACCAAGCCTAATACCTAACCCAATGCCTAAGCCTTTTGCAATTTTTTAGTTAAAAAATTATATAATTTCCTCTTATTACAAAAGTTGCTATAAATTGTGTGCTAAAATATTTTCTTTCCTCACCTTTTTCTGTTCTACTTTCTAGCCTAAGCAATCCTAGTCTAAAACACTCTGAGCTCTCAGTGTCCTTTTTGGATGCTTTCTGTTTATTAGTATTTTTCTCAAGAAAGATTCCTTCCAATGGCTAAGCATAGAGTTGCTGATTAAAGCTATTTTTACAAATAATTTATGGTGGTATTTTTCTGAAGTTTGGATGTAGAGTGCAACTGTACAATTTGCAGTTTTCAGTAACATTGTTTTCCTTGTATGTGCACTCAAGGGCGTAGCCCAATGTTTGAAAAATGGAAAATTATCAGGACTGGGACAGAAAGGAGCAAGAGAAAGAGGAAGAAGTGAAAAAAGTGGTGGGAACCTCTCTTCCTAGTGTGTCCAGTGAGTTATGTGATCAAGACAAAGTTATGGCATTTTCTGTCTCCACCTTCCTTCAGATAACTTTGCTGAAAAGTTATCTTTCTTAAAGTTATCTTTCTTTCTTAACTTTCAGCAAAGTTATCTGAAGGATGGATGATGTAAGATTTAATTAGCACTCTTGTAGTCACCCCAGAGACATTCAGGTCCTCAGAATTTCCCACCTGAATTCCTGCAGCAGCCTGTGAACTGCTCTCCTTGCCCTGTCATCTTGCCTTGCAATCCAACTCCTACCAGCTACCAGAAAGTTTTTACTTGTAGAAAATTAGATCATGTCCATTTCCCAGTTTAAAAATTCTTCCCACCATTGTCCTCAGGATCAAGACCAATTTACTCTACATGCTGTGGTAGCCTAAAAAGAGGGCATGGAGAAAGTACAGCTTAAAAATCCTCAGCCCACTCATTATTACATCTGATCATATGCCATTGGCTAGAATTCAACCACATGGTCACCTTTATTTGCAAAGGAGTCTGGGAAATGTAGTTTATTAACATGCCCAGGCAAAGAAGGTGAGAAGTATTTGGGTGGCCAGCTAGCCTTCTCTGACACAGTACATTTAAAGAAAAAAAAATCTTGGCAATCACAATAAATATTCATAACATACAGAATTGTTCTCACCAGCAGAAAGAAGAAAACTGACATTTATTGAATGTCTACTACGTGCTTAGCATAGTTTTCTAGGAGAATGATTTAGTCTTACTCATCTTTCTATCTTATGAACTTAGCAGATTGTCTAGCAGACAGTAAACATTCCCAAAAAAATCTTTGCTGAACTGAACTTTAAACAAATGTGAAATGTTTTAAAAATATGAATTGTAACAGTATGTTTTTATAATCTTGTTCATTTTTTTTCCTCTTTCTCCTCCATAGCTATATTGTTATTTTTTTCTTTTTTCTAGTGTTACCCTGGATTGTAACTGCTCTGCTCTGAAGGTCAGAGTTTCTTCCTCACCAGCTGCCTCAGATTGGCTTCAGGCTGGTTCTGTCCTTACCAGTAAGATGATTCAGACAAGTCCATGATTTTTTTACATCTGATTGCTGATGACTAAGGATGGTTTTTCCAGGTTATTTCTTCAGGAGAACATTTAGAAAGAAAGTGGGAATTGACACTCAAGTCATCACCCCTCTGGGCAAAGAGTTTCTTTCAAATTTTAAAAGAGACTGTGCCCACTCACTCCTCTGTGTTGTAAAAATAAACCAGACCCATCTAGAGTTGAAATATGGCTCCGAGGCCCTGGGTGATCTTGATGCCTTTTCTGTAGGAAGTGGGAGTGGGGGGAAAGGAAGGAATATAGTGTCCTTTCCTGGGAGGTTTGGTGAAAGAAGTGGTATCTTAGGGGAACAAAGGGTTAAAGGAGAGAGAATGCTGGTCTGGAAAGAAAGAGCCACCCAGGTGAGTAAGGTCAGCTCTTTTGATCAATAGAGAGACAGATGCTGAAGGAAGCTGGATCAATCTCACATCCAGAAGGCAGACAGGATTCTTGGGATTCACTCGTTAGCTGTCACTTTGTAGCAATGGGGCTAGTGCCAATTTTACCTGAAAGATTGCCAAGGTCTCATCCATCGCTCCCTTTCCAGCCTTCCTCTGCTTCTGAAAAATACCAGTGTCATTAATAATCTTGCCCCATGCTGTTTGGGGTTGGTCAGTGTCAACCTCAGGGTTACCAGGCTGAAGCAGACTAACCATCAAACCTGCTCTCCCATCCCCATGCTAATGGGGTTATCACTGGCACCTCTATGGATATCTGAGGGCTCTTGAATCCAGCGAGGTGGTGGGACCAGCCAGGATTTCCTTTGAACAAAGCCAGGATTCTCAAACCCTGGATACATATATTTATCAATCACCAGCCACTCTGGCCAGAGGTGCTGGTCTCTTATCTCCTGTCCTTCTGTTAGAAGCTGCCAAATTTCACGAGACTAAAAAGATTCTCATGCTAGGAGACTCGTCTTTCTTGACTAGACTTTATCTATGGCAAATGTCGTTTCCATAATAAGTTCTGGAACTGTCTCTAACTTCAATCTTCATAATCAAATGCCTATGTCTTTATCTTTTTCCAAGAATGACTTAGCATGGTTTCAAGTGATTCATCAACAAGATGCCAACATTTCCCTCTCATTTTCTCTTATCTTTGAATCAAGACTCTTATAGAAGAGCAAATCTGTCTGAAGCTGTATTTAACTTCTTCTCTGCCTACACTCCACCCTGGGCAGCCTGGGAGTAGAGGTTGAGGGAGTGTTGCTTCCTCTGGTGGAGAATCACTGAGAGAAGCTGAGACAGGGAAGTGGGAAGTACTGAACTCTGAACTCTATTCAGAGAACCTAGTAACAATTTTGGAGGTGTCAACATTTGCAACAATTCTGAACAGTTTGCTCTTAAGCATGCACTAGGAACTAGACTGTCAAGTTATTTCATGTTTCCCTTCATAATTTTCTTAGCTGCTTTATAAGTGTTGCTCATGACTCCACAACCAACTAGTTCTGTCTCCGAGCTACATAATAAATGTTTGTCAGGCAAACGGGTTGCACATTACTCTGACTGCAGGATCTGGCAACGGATTTCAAGTGTTCCTATTGTCACTATTTTGCACATTGCCTAAGTGACCCTAACTACCTTGTAAAGTTGAGTAAATGGTCTAGATTTGAAGTGATTGGTATTAAAATTGGTCAGGAAATAGTTAGGATGACATCATGTCCAGGAAATCTCTTGCAAAAGAAAGTACTTTTAGAGGAAACACAAAAAGGGAATTTTCCAATACTAGTTGACTAGTACCACTGTGGCATTTTTGTAGCTAGCAGGAAATGCATATGAGAGTTGTTTGCCCTGACTGTCTGAGGAGGGACATGGGCTCCATGCAGGAGCCCTGCTGTTCTTCAGAATTACCTCACCATGGATGCTGGCCCCAGTGCCCACACCAACAGCGGCCAGGGCACATATCTACCAGGAGCAGTCATCACTTCTCTCTCCCAGGTCTGACCTGGACCAAAGTTCTTCCTCAAATTTGCAAACTTTGAGTCATGGCATCGTTTGTATTGATTATCCCTGCTGGCTTACATGCCAGGGCACCCATCTCTCTGTCTTCTGTTTAACAAAGATTATTCCAGGAAAAGAAGGTGAAGAAAGAGTAAGAGGTTCACATGGCATTACACAGGCTTCCTGTCTCAGTCTTTTTGAAACAAAACAAAAACACAAACTTAATGACTTTTTAAAATTTTCAAGTTGAAAATATTTATAAACAGTTACCCTAGGTAGTTATAGCCAACTCGTTACAGTGGAACAACTGTAGTCAGAAAAGAAATGGAGGACAGAAGTTTGGGGCTTTTTGTGGTCACGGTTGTGTGAGTTTGGGCAAGCCACTGTCCTCTCTGAGCCTCTGCTTCCTCACCTGTAAACTAAGGGATGAGTAACACCTATCCCTCAATTATGGTGGAGATTAAATGTCATGATGTGCTTGTCACAGGGTCTGACGTGTGGAAAGTTATATCTGGGGACATGGTTCTGTGTGTCATTTCATTCCACATTCTACAACTCACTTTGTGTGGCTGTTCCTGAAACTATCCTTTTCCACCTAACCCCAATATTCATTTTGATTTGTGGATATACAGGAGTAAATATCTCAGTAGGGTAATGACATATACATTAAAAATGAAGAGAGAAGCTTCTTTTATATATCCCCTTTTAACTATAAGATGTGATTCCAGGAAGGAAAAAACTGAATTTTATGAGCCATAAATCTGGCTCATAGTTATCAAAGTTTCTTGAACTAGCTCCAGAAAATATTATTTATTTTCCCCCTGTATATTGATGCATCACTGACTTACCTCATTTTTCTCCTCCACATGTTTGACAGTCTTTTCTTTCTTTATATGATTAAAATCTTTGCTTAAGCAGATGTCAAATTGGCACGACTCTAATATTTCTCACAAATTTATATCCCACTTTTATCAAGGATTTGGCTCAATCTAACATAGCAATCCCATTATCAGTCAACCACCAGACTTCAGAGAAGTTGTCACTAAGGGAGAGCTTCATTCCCCTGGTCCCCACCATGAGTAAGTACCAGGAGCTAAAGCCCATGTCCAAAGAGGTCTGAAATCCTCCCACAACAATACTTTATCCTGGCTTCCAGTTAGCTTCTTTGGCCTCCATCAGTAAGCAGTAAGGACAAAGATAATTTGAACATAAAGCTTTGCTTACAAAAAAAAAACAAAAAAAAAAAAAAAAAAAGAAAGAAAGAAAGAAATGGCTCAGAATGCCCACCTGTGGTAAATTGAGAAAATAACCTCAATTCTATAACCATCTCTGACCTGTGTGCTTTGCAGTGTGACTTAGCTACTTTTCTTATCATAAGTATAGTTTATTTTCCTGTTCCTTCTATCTGGGTTACCTTTTTGACTTACTTTGGTTAACAGAATATAGCCTTACCTCTGAACTAGACCTTGTGAGGCCTTCTACACCTCTATTCCCTCTTCCCTGAGAAAGAGCCTGACTTAGCTTACCGGAGGATAAGAGAGCATGTGAGTGAAAGCCAGTCATCTCAGCCAAGATCAGTAGAACTATCCGCCCTACTCACAAGGCTCCTCGAATCCAGACCTTCATGTGCTCAGAGTATGCCTGGAGCAGGTCCTGTGTCTGAGGCTTAATGAGGAGATGACTCACACTTTTTGTCTGAAGGGTACTTACTCCCTGCTGTTCATGGGCAGTTACACCTCTGAGGTCAGGATTCTCAAATGGGGCCAGGGATCGGTGACCAGGATGCCAGGGGCCAGGCACAGTTACCTGACAAGTGTGATGCACCTTGCTGGAACATGAGCTTTCTTAGAAATGACGGGAAAGAAAAGTAACATATTTTCCATGAAAAAAAAATTTCATGCATCTTACAGAACAGGATATAAAATTCAAATATATATTTTTGATAAAGCACAACCACCCTTTGTCTCTTTTTGCTGTAGACTGAATGTTTGCATGTTTGTCCCCCCTCCCCACAATTCATTTGCTGAAGCCCTAACCTGCAGTGTGATTGTATTTTGAGATGAGGCCTTTGGGAGGTGATTAAGTTTGGATGAGGTCACCAGCGTGCAGCCCCCTTGATGTGATCAGTCCTTATAAAAAGAAGAAGGGACAAGAGCCTGCTCCTTCTGTACCATGTGAGGCCAGAGCCAAGTCAAATTAAAAGAAAGCCCTCACCAGAACCTGATCACGCTGGCACCTGATCTTACACTTCCTGCCTCCAGAATTGTGGGAAATATATTTGCTATAGAAGCCAGTCAGTGGTGTTTTCTGTGGCAGTGCAGGCTGACTAAGACCTTTCTCTCCCAGGCGGGTCCACTCTCCTCTGACAGCAGATTAATGGTTTTGGAAAAGTTTAAAAATTGCTACTCCAGAGTGATTTCCAAATTTTTCTTTTTGAGCTTACAACTCTCCCACCATTAAAATCCTTATCATGCCCCTTGCCATGTCAAAAAAATACCCCCTTTATTAAACCTTCTTAACATACACTATCATTGATGATTATCAAACTTTATAGATCAGGGAATATTTAGAATTAAATCTCTAATCACGTGTCACCCAGGCTTTTGCAACCCTTCTATGTTCTTTGTGGTCTAGTTCACTCCCAGTGAGAAAAGAACAGATGACTACTCATCCAGTGAGATAACTGATGTTCAACATGCGGTTGGAAGGGTGCCAGACCCATCTGAGCATCTGACCCTGTGTTCCCATCATTTCTTTCTCATCCTGACCCCAGTAGAAATCCCTGCGACCTGCTATTCTGGGGTCCCATCCTGGTCCCCCAGTCCCTCAGCAGTGGGTGACTTCAACTGTCACTTGTTATGGGCTGAATTATGGCCCCCAGTATTCATATCTTGAAGCCCTAACCCCCAGTACCTCAGAAAGTGAGGTTTGCAGATAAGGCTTTTAAAGAGATACTTGAGTTAAGATTAGCCCATTAGGGTGCACCATAATGCAATCTCATTGGTATCTTTATAAGAAGAGGAAATTTGGTCACACAAAGGGCCACCAGGGATGTACATGTGCACAGGAAAAGGCCATACAAGGACACAGGGAACCATCTGTAAGCCAAGGTGAGAGGTCTCAGAAAACACTGGACCTACTAACACCTTAATCTTGGACTTCAACCTCCAGAACTGTGAAAAAATAAATTTTTGGTGTTTAAGTCCCTCCACCTGTAGTATTTCATGACGGCAGCCCTAGCTTACTATTTAATATATGTTACCACAGGAAACCAGCTTTAGTTCTTCAGCTTCCTATAATTTTTGGTTTTCTTAAATTCTAAGAAATAGACAAATGCTTCTTTCACTTCTCAGAGAGTGAGACCCCGACTCATGAAAAAAATTGAAAAACCCAGCCAGGCACCATCACGAATGCCTGTAATCCTGACAACTTTGGAGGCTGCAGCAACAGGATGCCCACAGCCCAAGTCTGAGGTTGCACTGAGCTATGACGCCACTGCACTCTGCTCAGGGCATAGGGTGGGACTCCATAACAAAAAACAAACTTTTTCTCCATCTTCTACCCCCGAGACTCCTGAGTGACCCCTCATTGTCAGCAATTGTCGGTGATAATCTTATTTAACAATATGTGTTACTGTTGGGTAGCAGATCATCTTCTTCTCACAGTTAGTGATGGGAAGAGAGTCAGGAGCTAAGTGTGTCTGAGCACTCTTAGCAGGTGAGCAGCTTAGGAAACAATGAGTGGCGGCCTAACCTCTGTCTCTTTCTCTCTGAGGTTTTAGCATGTTATAAAGGGAGGGCAAAGCCACTGGTCAGAAGCCTACACAGAGCCTGGAGAGAGGAACAGGCAGGGGTGTGTAAAGAGATAGATGGAAGAAAAAAGCACTGGCCAAAGGTCCACAACTTACACCCCTTCCCCACCCCTGCTCCACAGCAGCAAGTCAGGGGAGTTTACTGGAGGGTGGGAGGAGAAGAGAGTGGGAAAATAGGAGAACAGGGAACCATGCAACAATCACTCTCAGGCTGGTTAGTGTACACAGCATTTTATTCCAGAGGTTCTGGTCTCACAACAAATGGTTGTGAGTGTATCAATGCTCCATGCAGTATTTGGGGGACATACTTATACTAAAATTATTTGGTTTTGATCTGAAGTTCTAATTTAACTGGGCATCCTGAGTTTTACCTGGCAACCCTGTCCAAGAGTCAATTCTCCATGTAACCAAAGAGATCACTGTAATATGTAAACCATATCATGCAACTTCTATTCTCCCTCAAACTCCAGCCCCTGGTCTCTGTCATGGCCTGCAAGGCTGCCTTGCTCATCTCCACCACTGTCTGCCTTGCCTGTGACAGTCTTTCTTAAAAAGTCACCTCCTTGGAAATGCTTTGCCTGGTGACTCCAAAATAGCTGGGACCATCTGATACTGTCTATCCCCTTATTAATAGCACATATGACTCCTGAAATATGATGTTTCTGTTTGTTATTCGATAGCTTGCTTATTAGAAGGTAAACTGCAGGCTCAGAGTATGCATTCATCATTTTTACTTCCATATTCTCAGTACCTAGAACTCTACTTGAAATAGGATAAATTCTCAACAAAGAGTCGTGGCAAGGATAATTGAACCCAGATGTTGTAGTCAATATACAGCAAAACTTAGCACATTGGTGCCAACTAGCAATTAGCAAACTGGGGATCTGCCTATAATTTTTAAAGTAGATCAGTCAAAAATAATATTGAGGATGATTAATGCTTCTAGCCTCTTTGAAGAATCAACAAAATTAAGAGTTAAGAAACTTTAGCTCAGTGGTTCTCAACCTTCCTAATGCTGCAATGTATTTTCATTGTTACAGAGGGGTCACGACCCACAGGTTGAGAACCACTGCTTTAGCTGAAGAGCCTATAAGGACTGACTGGTACATAACATTGTTGATGTTCACGTTAAATGCATATATGAGAATTTCTTACTTAAATGTGTTTGCATTTCTGAAAAAACTCTTTCTTGTTTCTTCATCATGTTAATTTATTCCAATGCCATATTTTATAACAGAGTTCTTAAATTTCCATACATAGGGATAAATATAAATGAAATATATTTCTTATATTTCTACATGGGTAGTTAAAAGTGTACTTTATTTTTTCATCCAGTCCAATTTTTCTGAGCTTATGTATCTTTTAATGTATTTCTTCTTTCTTCTTCCCTAACTTGGGAAGACATGTCACTTTCACTATTATCATTTAGAAGAAATGCCTAAAAATAGCTGTAAGATTCCAATGGAAAATGAAAATACATGAAATATTAAAATCTATAATTTTCAAAGCCACCATCTCTCTCATCTTTAAGTGAAAGAGGAAACTAGAAAGCCCAGTCAAAGCAAAAGTTAACCAAGAGTCTCTTGGGTAATACATGGTGGGAGGGCCTACGGTGCTGAAGTCAAGATGAATCTTTGCAGTGTGGGAAGTCTGGCTCTATCCATTTCACATTCTTGTCTTGGAGCAATTGACTGTAACCTTCAAAATATAATGAATGAATTGTGTTGCATCACAGAGAGGATGGGAGGTGGGAAGATTCGGGGGAAATGTCAGACTTGAGTGTGAACTAAGAGCCTGAGATTGCTTTGATTTGCTTCCCACAGCTGAGATCAGAAGGCAAATGGAACAGGGCTCCAGTGAAAGAGGAGGAATTATATATTTTCTCTTAATTAAATGTTTCTTGTGTTTTCCTTCCTGGCCTTGACTGGCATTTATTTTTCTCTACTTGTATCAAAGCAGCATGACATTCTGAATGGGGGGGAATTTGGGAGTTTCCTCTGGTTGTGTGGAAATATTTACTGGCAGCAGACAAGAATATCTTCCTGCAAAGGGAAGGCTGCATTTGTCAAAGATTTGCTTGGATCCTGCCTCCCGTGCTGGAAATAGTTATTTACTCTTAATTAGCCCTAAATACAGCTGAGTGGAAGAAGGGCTTTATTTTAAAATCATCATTGCTATTTCGAATTTGACTGCAATAGAAAGAAATGACTGACAGTGATTAAAAGGGCAGTTGATGGGCACATATTCGATATCATCATCAATAATGAAATCTGATGATAGGAACAACATGTAGTTATGTTCCCATAAACACAGAGTTAGAGCAAGTAAGCCCACAGAATAGCACTTGCAGCAGGGGCTGAATTGCTCTGAATTTAATTTAGAATAACATAAAAGATCCAGTATCAGCTGCAGGGCACCAGCCTGGGTTTCAGCTTGAAGGAGGCATCTGTTAGCAGAACTGAAGCAATTTCTGCAATTTGTCCTGCACCCTTTCCACTTAGGAAGAACCTCATAAATACCTGGGTTCTGATGGTGAGCACACCTTTCTCATGTCCAAGAGCATTCAACCTTCTCAGCTGCCCCATAGGGCTCTCAACCACCCTCTCTCAATCACACACCATCACATTTTCAATTATGGCTAATTGAACCTCTTTTTATTATTCCTGGCCTGTTACCCTAATGTAAGTGAATTATCCTGGATTTTCTTTGTGCCTGGACTGCAATGGCACCCACCTCTCTGCTCCTGGACCACCTAGCGGTGGGGTAGTGGAGGAAATCTCCCTCTTGCTGCTACACTCACAGAAGCTGGCTTTCCGCCACCTGCCACCTTGGACCTGGGCCAGCACTGTGACATTTTACTTACCTAACATTTTCAAATCTCCATGCCATTCAGCTCTGTTGTTCCCAGTTTCCAACTCCTGCACATCCAGAGGTTTCCCTGGTCACATCCACCTGTCCAGACTGTTCCCACCCTTCCCATGACCTCTGCCCTGGCGTAGAGTGTGGAGGAGGTCCCTCTCTCTGCAGTCGGAAGGGATGCCCACGTTTCCTGTTCTAGGATGAGTGACAGTTCTTTTAGTGGAAACAGCCACCACCACCCTCCTCTACACCCACCCCCAGCTTTATTATAAATGCAAACGTTACCCTTGCAGTTTCTAGCAATCTTGGTCTATAGCGGGAGCAAATGAATCTGCTATTATTTAAATCCGCCATTATTTAAATTAAATCTCTATTCAGGAAAGCTGATCTCATCCCCCCAACCCTTCCTTCCTGGCAGGGAGCAGAGCATCCTGTGTGCTCTTCCGCGCTTTGCCAGCCAGACTTCCACGAAAGCACCTTCTGTGATTTCCCTGGGCACAAAGTCTCTTGATCCCACCACGGTGAAGATTAGCATTTTGCCAGGCTGAGTTTTCATACTAGATGAGGTGTAAGTGGAATAAAGGTTTGTTTTTTTTTTTTTGTTTTGTTTTTTTAGGACAGATTAAAAGGTAAAATTCTTTTCTTAGAGATATTTTGCAAACACAGGTAATTTCCATATTGACTGTGGGAGGTTGACTTATAAACCTTAGAGGGATGAAAGAGGTGACCAGCTATCTGACATGAATGTACCTTGGTTAGCCAGAACCAAAAACCTTAAATCTTCAAAGTGAAAGCTGTTTGCATAACGATTGTTAGAGACCCTACTTGCCGCACTAAATCTCTACCTCTGGGTAGTGTATGTGGAGATTTAAGTCAAACCTGCAACTGACTGCAAAAATTCACCTCAGGCCATGCTTTCCCAAGAAAATACAGGGATGATAAATAAAATACAATTGCTATTTTGCAGAACAGCTTCCATAAGTCTCTCCTGGCTCTGGGGAAATGAGCAAGATATTCTTTGTGAAGTTCATACTGATTAGACCAAATGTGGCCAAGGAAAATCTTATGTCTCCTCCATCTTTCTACACCCAATCTCTGGTGGATAGGTAAGGGCTGGAAATGGCCTAAAATATACAATCTATATAATTTCAGGACGTAAAATGTCTGAAATGGCCCTTTGGAGAAATTACAAGTTTAAGTAGATGACTTAAGTGAGAGGCCAAGTCAGTGGAGGAAAGGGCCCCTTGGCAGTTACTAACGGAAGCAATTTACAGCACTGGGCTACCTGGTCTCAGCTTGCAGGGTGTTTGGCCAAGTGAGGCCCCAAAGTACTGCACGAGGCTGGAGAAGTGCTAAGGCTGGCTGCTGGCTCCCATAAAGCAAATCGTTCTAACTTCAGGAGCTCTACAACTTGTCAGACTTGAAATGCAAGATGTTTGGTTTCCTAACACTCATTATGATGGTGCAGATGAACAACGCTCTGTATTAGAAAGTCCAGAGCTCTAAACACCAACACCGAGGCATACCATCTCAGGTGTTACCCATCCTTGCCAATGGCCAGAAGAGTTCCTTTGAAATTTATATTTTTTAAATGTATTCAGCAAATGTTACTTGCAAGCTTACTGTTCTCCAGGCACCATCCTCAGCACCGGAGCTGCATCAGTGAACTAAGAATGCAAGGTCTTGCCCTCGCTGTGCTTATGTTTCAACTGACAGGGATGACAAGAGTGAAGTAGACATCCAGCCAATCACAGGCTCATCAGTGTGGGGAGGAGAAATAAAGCAAATGAGGGGGCAGAGAGATACAGTGTGGGGCAGGGGACTGGTGAGCATGAGCAAAGCAAGGCAGACCACAATGGGGAAGAGGGACTAGCAATACCCATACAATATTTCCAGCCGTGTCTATAGGCCATCTCCCATTTCCATGCTGTTACAACAAAGGGAGGCCCTTACACACTCCCTGAGGATGGTGATAAGCAACAGTCACTGAGCCCTCACTATGTGCCAATCACTATGCTGGACATTCCCCATGAATTTTATCCATCAATCCATTCATTGACAGAGCACACAAGAGCCCCAGGGAAGTCAGGTGATTTGCAGGAGGTCACACAGACAAGGCAGCAAGTGCTGGATTTGGGAATTCCTGACTAATGCCGAACTTGACAGCAAACAATAACAGTTTCCATTTACTGTAAGGCAAATATCAGCACGTTAGCGCTGTAAGCTTGTCTGCCCGTATTAAATAGACAACAGGTTGATGAGGGAAACCAACACCAGATGTGTGCCCACTGCCCCAGAGCTTTCACTGTGCCTGATAACATATCCTCTCTATCCTTGGCACGTGCTAAAGGTTAGAAAACAAGGTTACCCCTTCTACCAAAACCCTCTCAGCCTTATCTCTCAATTGTCCCAAAGGCCATCGATGTCCTACCACCTCTCCTACCTCGTCTGGGTCTGACCACCCTCCCCCTGCTCACACCACCCTACTACTCTGGCTTCCTTGAATATGCCAAGTGCACATTGGCATCAGGGCTCTTGGATGTGTTGTTCCCTCTGCCAAGAACCCTCGTTGTCAGACACCTGCAAGGTCGCTCAGCTCCCTGCCCCAGTGCCATCTTGAAGGGACACACTCCCTGACCAAGAGACAGGAAACAGCACGCAGCTCTGTGCCTGTTCCTCGCTTTTCATTTCCATCTCCCTTACTCTGCTTCATTTGTCTGCACAGCTCTTATCACCTCTTGACACATTTTACATGCTTTTTATTGTCTGCCTTTCCATATTAGAACCTCTTTTTTGTTTACTTCTGTTTCCCCAGCAACTAGAACAAGGCTGGGCATGTAAAAGGCATTCAGAAAATAGTTTTTAATACACATTAAGCCATTAGGAATGTATCTTATTAACAAGATCTGTGCATCTTAAATAATATTGTCAGCTTAACAGAGAAAAAAGATGTAACACTTTCCATAGCCATCATGCTTTTCTAGGCAAGGTCAATGTCTCTTTGCTAATACTAAAACACAATTCCTTTGAGACAAATTTAACAGGGAACCATTTATTTAGGTTCCTGTCATCAGAGAGTCATTGCAATGGGGGAAGCCCTCAAAGCCATCAGTGTTCTGAGGCAGGAGGCTTTTGCTCCGATGTAGTCCTGAGTGACTTTTACATGACATTGAGGGAAGAAAGATCAAATGGTCTGAATGATATACCTGTTCACAGATATGTGCTAACTCTACAAGTTAGGATGCTATCGTCATAGTCCAAGAAAAGATGTTGCTGCTTCAGATTAGGGTAATGATGAAAAAAATAAAGAGAAGTAGATGGATTTGAAGTGTACTTTGTAGATGGAACCAACAAGATTTACAGAAGAATTGATGGGGAGGTACACAGGGATATGAAAAAGAGAAAGAGTTCTGAAGAGTCTGGCTTAATGATGATGACGTTTACTGCACTGGGGGAGGCTAAAGGAGAAGAGGGAAAATCTAAGGTTTTGTTTTTGGACTTTAGAAGTTTGAAAAACCTATCAAACATCCGAGTGGAAATGTCTAAGATTTGGATAATGCTCTGGAACTGAAATAAATTTTGGAGTTATCAGGGTAAATATGCTATTCAAACCCTCTGAGTGGACTAAACCCCATGATGAAGCCTAGATGTGTAGCCTTTGAAAGTTAGATCATAAAGTGACTTAGCTTGAGCTGGTGTTAACTCTCTCTCTCCCTTCTCACTGTTGGAACCCAGCTTGTGGAAGTCTGTGACACACAGAGAGGCCCTGTGCAGATATTTTGACTGAGACTTCAGCCTCCAATGAGCATCAACCACTCCACCCCACCAGCCTTCAAATCTAGAAGAGGAGGCTCCAGACATGGTGGAGCAGAGAGAAGCCATCCTCTTCTGTCCCATCTGAATTCTTGACCTATAGAATTAGTGAGCGTAAGAAATGGTTTTCTGTTCCTGAATTTTGGAATAATTTTTATACACATAGTTACTGGCACTTCCCTTTTAGGATATGCTCCTTGATTTTCTTGAACCAACAAATAAAATATCTGACTACTACTCTGAAGCTGCCATACTAGAGATTTTACAGGGAGGGACCTCATGAGTTTTGAGGGAGCAATTGAGGGAGATGCTGAAGGAGCCCTGTTTAGTAAAGTCTCCATGTGTTTTGAGTCTTTCAACATCTCTTGCCAGATCTGTGAATGGGTGAGCCTTCAGATGACTCAGTTCCCAGCTTCAAGCCACCTGGCTCTCAGGTTGCTCACCTGAGCACTGATCCAACAATGGATTTCTGATCTGTTATTGTTCTAAGCCACTTAGCATGCTTTGATATGCAACATTTGAGAACAGAGCTGTGAACTTACCAAGGACATGGAGTGCTTGGCACGAGTTGTGGTAGTTGAAGAATGGATGGGAGGTGAGAAAATAAAGCGATGTGGAGCAACACTTTCCAAAAGGTGAGCTGGGAATAGAAATCTCAAGAACTAGGATGGTGGTATGCGGAAGAAGTGGACACAACATACCTTTTATTTTTTCTAAGACGGGACATGTTAGAGCAAATATGCAGGATGTTGAGAATAATTATGAAGTGAGGTGGATATTGATTTATAAGAGCAAAGAGAGATAGATTGTGTGAACAAAGTCTTTGAGAAGCTGTAAAAAGCAGCTGTGAGCTTGACCTTCCCCTACACCAGGAGAGAAGAAAAAAAAGATGGGTGTGGTGGTGGAAGTGGGTTTGCAGAGTTGTTGGTGGGAAATGGTTCCCCACTGCCTTCATCTGCTCAGGCTGCCATAAGCAAATACCATAAACTGAGCGGCTTAAATAAGAAACATTTATTTTCTCACAGTTTCAGAGAACAGAAACCAAGACAAAGGGGCTGGTAGGACATCTTGTGTTGTAGATGACCAGCGGCTTTGTCACATAGCAGAGAGAATACTCTGGGTCTGTTCCTCTTCTAATAAGGGCACCAGCATATTGACTTAAGGCTTCACCATTATGATCTCATATTTTTTTTTTTTTTTTTAATGAAACACAGTCTCACTAAATTGTCCTCAGCAGAGTGCTATGGCATCACAGCTCACAACAACCGCAAACTGTTGGGCTTAAGTGATTCTCTTGCTTCAGCCTCCCAAGTAGCTGGGACTACAGACACTCGCCACAGTGCCCAGCTATTTTTTTGTTGTAGTTGTCATTGTTGTTTAGACAGCCCAGGGCCAGGTTTGAACCCATCAGCTCTGGTATATGTGGCCGGCGCCCTAACCACTGAACCTCAGGCACCAAGCCAATCTCATGTAATCTTCTTTACTTCCTAAAGATCCCATCTCCAAATATAGTCACACTAGGGTGAGGTTTTCAACGTATGAATTTTGGGGGCCACAATTTATGCCACAGCATCATCTGATAGTTTCTACTGTCTCAATAAAAAAAATTGAGCAAAGTTCCCACCAGCGTTTAGAAGGAAATGGTGATTTGAGGAGAGATGGGAGGGGTTAGAATTATCTTAAAATGTAGAAATGTGCTTCAAATCCTGGACAATACTGAGTGCACAGTGGAGGCAGATCAGTTCAGCTTTTCAGCTGACGATGTAGCAAAAGCAGGTTCCAGGTTTTCCCTGGAAGGTCCATCAGAGGGAGGGGCCTGGGACCTAGGGCATTTATAAGGCTGTCTTCATAATAATGTACCATAGCATAGACACTAGGAAGGGGACACAAAATAGAAAGTTCTGTGGCTGCTGGATTGACGATCTCAATAGGGCTGACAATACGTTGCAGTGAAAGTTCCAGAAGGTTTGGAAAAATATGACCTTCACGGTTTGAATCAGGATTTAGGCAAAATGGGCTGCGGAAGGTAGAAAAGGCCAGCTGAGAAGAGCCGGGTATTGTGGGAGGCAGCTGCTGGGGAAGATGAGCCCCTGGACTGTCGCGAGTCAAGACAAGCCTGGGGCAAACAAATCCCCTAATTGGCAACAACAGCTGAAGGTGACCAAGGGCCAGAGATGAATAGAGACTTTCGGTCGATTTTGAGAGCAGGTTGTATCCCCTCAGATGTAAAACTTTTCTTTAAGGAAAATGGACCTGAAAAATCCTTTGAAAAGTTCCTACAGAGAATTCTTATTTCCAAGTGCTATAAAAAATGACTACAGTGTTTCTGGTACTATTAAGGTTGATACTGGTGTTAAATGTGAAATAAATGAAAACGTGTTCGAAGTCCCTGAAATGGAACTAATCACCCAAAGCTGGCTCACATAATGAGCATCCCTTTGTTTTGCGGTGTCTGGCCTCAGATAAATCGCTGATCTTAGATGGGGCTGTGTTGCCTCCTCCTTGCTGAGTCTTTGCCTGCAGAGCTTGACATGTCTTGAGGAGATAAACATGACGTCTGCCAAGCTGCATCCGAGCCAGGCTGGGAATGCAACTGCACCACTGGGTGCACTTTCTCAGTGAGTTTTTTAGTTGTTCTTTTTGTCTCTTGTTTGGGATGAATCAGAGGTCACGAATTCACAAACCTTATTGACACAGTCTCTTCATTTGGGAGACGAACTAAAATATGGTTGTGCTGTTGAGATCCCCTCCAGGAAGGATCACACACACATGCCCATCTATCCATACAAACGACTGGGGAACTATGTGCCTTAGAATGTTTCTAGAAGATTTGGCAAAATGAGAATGACCAACACAGCAGGTGATATTTTATAAAGATTATTTATATCTGAACCAAAGGTGAAAGGGAATTATAGAGCCCATTTTTCCTTGTATTTCCTCTCTCCTCTCTCCATCCTATCAACGCAGCACTCATGTAACCAAACCACAAAGAACTTCTCCCGATCTTCAAAATTAATAAGTTACCCAATCTCTGGAATCTAGAGGTAGCCACCATCCAACAGAACTTTGTGTAATGATGGAAATGCTCTTTATCAGTACTGTTTAAATGGTGACCTTTAACAACCAATGATTATTGAGAACTTGAAGTGAATTTTTATTTTATTTAATTCTAAATAAATGGAAATAGTCACATGCAATTCATGGCTACCTTTGTGGGTGGCGAAGCTAAATAATCAGTTCAATTTATTGATTCCCTACTCTTTGTAAAGGAGTGTAAGAGAAACAGCAAACAAGATGGAGCTTTTCTGCTGAGGAAATTTCCTAGGTGCTGGTCCATCAGGCAGAATTTCCTCAGTCGACAAGCTCCCTGGAGCAGTACAAGTACAGCTTCCCCCTTAGCCAGCATACAAATGAAAACTCTGACCTTCACAGTCTGATGTAGGATTTAGGCAAAATGGGTGTGAAGCATAACTAAGCTATAGTAACTTTGCTTGATAAATACAGCACGATTATCAAAAATACCACTGGAAACGTTCCACCAAATGTCTTTGCCAAGTTTTTATAGCATACCCTCCCCAAATCTCTGTGGTTTACAATAATATGCATCTAGTATTTCTGCCTACAAGTCTGCAGATTAGCTAGGGTAGGTCTGCTTCTGCCTATAGACAGGGCTTAAGTTGTCTGCATGTATGCCCCAGGCTGGGACTAGTGGTTTCCTAGAGAAAGCTCTTCTCCTGGAATATGGCTACACAGAGCAAGCACATTGACAGTTCTGCTTATGTTATGTTCACCAATATTTCATTGGCTAATGCAAGGAATATGGCCAACCCCAAAGTCAGTAAGGCAGGAAACTATATTCTGCTAATCTTATTGGAAGACATTGTAAAGTCACATGGCAAAGAGTCGGGGTGTATAATTTGTTACTAGGAGAGAGTAAAGAGTTTGGAGCAATAATACCTAGAACTACATGGGTTTGGTTGGGGTAATATTTTCTCGGACGGTGTGTTAATCCTTTCCTTCAGTTGGTAGATTTCTTCCTTCTTCCCCCACCCATCCTAACTTCTTTTGGGTGGAATCAATTCTTCTTGGGAAAAGCAAAAGCAGACAGAGCACCCAAGGTGTCAAGATGGCTCTGTTTTTGTAACCCCACACCAAATCATAAAAGTGCCCTAACAGGAGATCAAACCTAGGATCTACTTTCATGTAGCAGTGGCCACTGTGGAGAGCAGGCAAGACACTGTGGATGTGCCAGAACTCTCAGTTTATTGGCATTGAGCATGACTGACAAGGAGAAGACAGTACAGGTTCGTTGTATATATCCTGTTGAAAGCTTGCAGACTCGATGAGAGAAATTTCAAGTCCAGGGCTAGCCCTTTGTGATCTCATTCTTGGCCAACTCTCCAACTCTTCCCCAGTCCCTCCCAAGGTGGAATAGTAGACTATGTATGGTTTCTCCTCTAATCACTGTTTTCTTCATTTTCATGTAGGTTTTTAAATCATTTATTTATTCATTCAACAAATATTGATTGAGCATTTACTCTGCCAGACTATGCTTTAAGCTCAACGAATATTGCAGTGAGCAAGACAGAAAGATGTGTCTGTCTTCACAGAATTCATATTCGGGTAGAGAAAAAATAAACTCATATGCAATTGAGTAAGGAAATACACAATGTAATACTTTTAAAAAATAAAGCAAGATAAAGGGCTTGAGAATGACTATTTTACATAAGGTGGTTGGGGAAGTTTGCTCCAAGGATGTGACCTTGAAGAAAACACCTGAATAAAATGGAATAATAATAAAAAAAATAAAAAAAGATAGAAAAGCGTTCCTGGCAAAGGGAATATCAATGGCCCAGGGCTGTGCAAGGGATATGCAAGGAGCAGCTTGCAGAACAGTGTGGCTGGAACAGGGTGAGGTGGGGAGAACAGGAAGCAATTAGGCTGGAGAGTGATGGACGATTGTGTAGGACTTTGCAGGCTTGAAAGGCACTTGAGCATTTTGAGCAAGGAAACGACGGGAATAGAACTCTGGAGTGAGGAGGTATGCTGTTCTGGAGAGCACTGCGATGACGTCTGCCGACTTCCACGGCAAACCCACTTCTGTTCTGTGGAGCTTCCAACTGCACCTGTTTCATCTTGACTCATCAGCTCTTATGCTTCCAAGAATTTAAACATTCTGTAGTCTCCCCTTCTAACTCTCACATGTCTTCCAGAATCTCCTCCAAATTCACTGCCCCTGTTATTTCTCAGCACATTTTCCACCTCCAATACATTCATATGAAAATCTGCTCAAACCATCAAACATACAACATTCACTGCACACATGTTAATTGTACACTAACTGTGAGCAAGGTTTTGAATAAGGAAATAATAGGACTCACATGTTAATGAAAATAGATCTGATAGTTCAGGGACTTACAGCCTACAGTGACGTTTGCTAGTTGTTTCAAGCATACAGACCTCTATTACCATAAATTTTCTCAGTCTCCTGCCTAATGATATGCTAGTATATTCAATATTCATTCATTAAGAACTACAAAATGGCATTTTACAAGGGTACATGTTAAATCTAAGTGTAGAATATAAATGTCTCAACACAATAACTAAGAAAATGCAGTGAAGACCATGTCAACCAGTTTCATGAAACTATTCCAAATTATATATAAAACCAGTACATTGTACCCCACAATTGCATTAATGTACACAGCTATGATTTAATAATAATAAAAAAAATACAAAATGACAAGAAGCTGTTATACACGTAATACTACTTTTTAGGCACTTTTTTCTTATTAATGCGATGGTTTCTACATAATAGTAAATGCACATTTGATACACAATACCTATGTGTGCTGTGAGATGTAAGTATGCATTTGCAATCCCTGTGATAACTCCAGTCCTATATTCTACCCACGGATCTGGGGAGAAGCACAGAAACTGGAACAGAACCCAGCTGACCCCAGCCCCTTTACTCTGACAATAGATATGAAGTAGAATGTATAGAAATATGTTTGTAGCTTGTGTTAACAAAAGCTCACACTCTAAAGATGTCCCAAAATAAATGCACACTACCTGTAGGAGTCAGGAGGACAGTGGCCTATGAGTGACTGGGCTCTTGAATCAATTCTAAAAAAGTGGGAGCAGACCTGACTACACAATTTGCAGGGCCCAATACAAAATAAAAAGTCAGGGCTCCTTGTTCAAACATTTATCAAACTGTTCAAGACAGAGCATTAAACTAAGTGGGAAGAATCTGAGGGCAGGGCCCTGGAAGACCTGTGAACAACTCCTGAGTGAGGGTCTAGTATACACCGAGATGTTGGTGTAGACTGAAAATTGCACTAACCCAACCATTGCCATTCAAAAGCAGCAGACACAATGGCGGCCCCTACCATGTACTAGGCATTCCTCTAAGTGCTTCGCGGATAATGTTGCATTTAACTTATAAAACAGGTATGATTGTCATTCTCATTTTTCAGGAAAGGAAATTAAGACCTAGATGAGTTTAGTAAATTGCCAAACTATGTAGCTAATAAGAGAAAGAGCCAGTTCCACATTGACTTCAGAATGTAGGCCCTTAACTCCAGATGTGGTTGTGTTTGCCTACTGTCGTTTGGCTTGTTTTGAGGATTAAATGAGGAAAGTATAGATGAAATGTTTATAAATTTCATATTATACATACCAAGCACCAAGTATGTGCCAGACGCTCTAAACATACGTTAGTTCATTTAATTTTTAGACTGCCATATGGATTTGCATTATTTTTAACAATGAAGAAATTAAGGAACAGAGACATGAGGCAAATTGCCAAAGGACATACAACAAGAGGGAGATTGAGCCAGGGTTCGAAGTGAAGGGACAAGTAGAAAGTAGACAAACCTGGGTGCCTTGGTTACTTTGGAGCTGCATACGTTACACAGCTGCTATATAATCATAAGAATATGTTGTATAGTTAAAAATGGAACGACTGATTATAATTAGAAGGTAATAAAAGTAGGCCCTTCTTATGTGGTATTTCACTTTTTATAGGAAAAGAAGAAGCCCTTATCTTTTTGGAGTCTTTTTTTTTATGTTTGTTCTCTCTCTCTTTTTTTTTTTTTTTTTTTTTTTGAGACAGAGCCTCACCATGTCACCCTTAGTAGAGTGCTGGGGCATCACAGCTCACAGGAACCTCAAACGCATGGGCTCAAGTGATTCTCTTGCCTCAGCCTCCCAAGTATCTGAGGTGCCCACCATAATGTCCGGTCACTATTTTATTGCAGTTGTCATTGTTCTTTAGCTGGCCTTGGCCAGGTTCCAACCCACCATCCTGGGTGTATGTGGCTGGCTCTGTAACCACTGTACTATGGGCACCAAGTCTCTTTTATGTTCTTGAAATCAATGCTTAAGAAGAATGTAAATAAAGAAATCTTTCTTTCCCTCAGTTTTCCTTCATTTTCATAATAACTAAACTTGTCATAAGGGTAATGACTAATCTTTCTCAGCCATCACCTGCCTTGCCCTAATCTGTGTTGTTCCAGAATTACCACTCTGTGCAAAGATTACCTTGCAAAGAGAAAGCCTAGGCCCAAGAGTGTTTGTGTGCAGAGACAGAGACATTATGGGTAAAAAGGTTAGTTCCTTGTGAAAACTGACAGTACAAATCTTTTCTGTCTCCTACCATGAAGTGTGCACTATTTAATTTACTGAGATATGGGTGAGAAACCAAACCCCCAACGGATGTTTTCACTTTTATCACCCATTAGAGAGCACTGATGAGGTGTTGAACATTAGCGGTTACAGATAATGCAATCACCTTCTCCTAGCACCTGCAGGTGGTCTCAAGCTTCTCTTTTTCTTACTTTCAGCTTTCTCTGAAACCACAGCAGACTGTATGCATTCAGCAAAGAGTGATTTGAAACCTCTTAAAGCTTTGTGGGAGAAACATAGAGGAAACAGATCTTTAGATTCTTTAAAATCTTGTCATGGAAAAAAGATGCAGATTCTCAGACATCTGACAAACACCATGAGCAGTACAAAGCCAATGTCTCCAGCAGAGAGATTCCTTTGGCCAGAGGTTTCAAAATGGAGGGAAGAGGCTGTGCACTGGTCCACACAAAAACTAAGAGGTCTAATGTCTTATGGGCCTTCTGCATTTTTCTTGATTTTCCCAGATCTGTCTCATTTAATTGGAAGCTTATATAAGCATTTTCATATCAGATTCCATTCGGATATTTACATTCCTTTCTAAATTCCATTCAGACTAAAAAATCATTCATAATATTGAAGTATTTACCTAACTTTCTCACAATTCAAATTAAAGGAAGAGAAGGAGAAAACAAGAATCATGAAGAAGGATTTAAGAGTTTTAAACGGCAGTACTCAGACGTGGTAATGTTTCAGCTCTCATTATGGTGACTGCCATAACTTGCTTCAAAGATGGCTGCCATAGCTGACTTTCCTCATGTGGCTCAGGCAGTTCCTCCACTGTGAGGCTGAGTCTATTCCTCCACTGCCCTTGAATCTGGGCCAGCTTTAGTAAGTTATTTGACCAACAGAATGTGGCAGAAATAGTATTCTGGAACTTTCAAAGCTAATTTACAAGAAGCCTTGCCTCTCCTGCTTGGGTCTCCTGGGACTCCCCCCAGAGTTCTGAGCTGCTGGGAAAGAAATCCACCTGCCCTGAGACTACCATTCTTGAAAAGCCACCTGTAGGCCCTCCAATGAGCGTTCAGCTGAGCCCAACCTCCCAGACACACCACAAGACTCCAGACATGGCATTTCCATCTTGGTACCTCTAGCCCATCTGCCAACTGAGTGTGACTGAGTGAACTTGGACACCATAGGAAGTAGATGATCTTCCCCAATGATCCCCCTTTGAGTGTCCATTTGACAACATCATAAGATGTAATTAAATGGTAGTTAAGTTATTAAATTTTAGGGTAAATTATCACGAAACAGTAAAAACTCATATCTTATAAAACTTTGGTTTCACTTTGTTTAGAAAACAGAACAGACTTTCTGTAACATGAAATCGATCCTCATATTTTAAAAATAGGAAAACTGAGGTCTGAAGCATCACTTAGCTACTTAGGGTTTGACCTTTCTCTTTCATTGTTCTCCTTTTCATTAACATTGACCATTCTCAGAATAAATTAGAAATTATTAATTTTATTCTTGAACCCATCAGTATTGTGAACAAATCTGAAGTGGTTGGGAAGAGCAAATGCAAAGGAATGGAAAAGCTCTACCTAATTTATCTCATAGCCCCAGTGCCAGGTGCAGAGCTCAACATACTTCTAAGTGGTCTGTAAATTAATGTTGAACAAACAGATGAATAAATGAATGAATAAAACATCTTTTTAAGTTAATAGAGATGTTTGCACAACAAAGTATGTTTCACTTCATCTATTTTATTTTTTGTAATTAGTTCATCTGACCTATGAACTTTTAACAGATAACTCCAGAGTGCTGAACAGAAAACTATTATTTGTGTCAGAGTCTGTGACTCCATGGCACTGCTTTCTGGAGACCAGAGGGTCTGTCTCTGCCAGGATCTTGGCTATTACAGTGAAAATGGCTTTTCTTGGAGGCTACATCTCTCTCCAAAGGTGCCATGTTTGCTTTTTAGTGCTGCCACTTGCTTGAAGGCTCTTCTTCCAAGATTCCAAGAAGCAACGGCTCACTTTTTTCTCATGTGTAAATTTATTCTTTTATCACTTTGGGGTCTGGTTATTTGGATTAAAGACCTAAAAGTGACCCAAGGTAGGAAGTAGTCCCTCCTAGCAACTCTGTAAGTGTCCAGTACTTGTTGGTATCACATTCAAGTGCACATATTCCACACAGAGGCCTGCAAGTGACAATGAAGTCCTGCTCACAGGGAACTTACATTCCTAAGAGAATCAAACAATCTTGGGTTTTCTATTTCTCCAAGGCAGTCTTCGTTGGAGATTAAACAGCATAAATTGAAAGAAGCATAAAATTCATGGATCTCTATGCTAGGAAGACTCTTCTCCCAAGCCACCATGAAAGCTGCAGTCCATTTATGCCACAAATCATATCATAGTGAAATATCAGAAACCAGCAATAACCACAGCCTAGGACAGAAAATAGGATTTGGAGTTGGGAGGGGGACAGTTCTCCAGATAGGCTTCATTGATTGGGGTATCCTTCTGTAGAAAGAGACCATTGACCTTTTGACCTTTGGCACCCCTGGGAGCACTGAGCCTGCAGCTGTTGCATCTTCTGGGCTCTTCCCCAAGAAGCAGAGCTCTGAAGGCCCCTTGTGAATAGACAATGAGCTCTTATCCAAGAGGGATGGAATCGACTCTTCTCAGGGAAACAGTCCAGGGCCCCTGTCTTTCTTTCAGGGAAATTTCTGAACCATAGCCAAACCACAAAAATCAACCTCTAAAATACCCTCAGGAAAAAAAAAAAATCTAAGACATGTAAATGAAATTCAAGGGACAGTGGTATTTTTAGAGCCCAGCACCCATCCCTGCCAGTCCCCACCACCATCACCCATGGAGGGTCAGAGGAAGTACCATGGCTGCGACTCTTGGGTTACACAACTCATCAGTTGGGCCTGTGCACAGCAGCCCTCCATACCAACCAGTGAGGACCAGTAGGTAAGTAGGCATTCACTGAAACCACCACTAAACACCGGGTATGTGCTGTGCTCTGGAGGATGGAGTTTGTATAAAGAACACACACAGTTCCTGCCCTCAGGGAACTTAGGGTCATGTGGAGGAAAGAGATGTTGATAAAACAATCCCAGGAACAACATGTAGTTGTAACTATGATAAGTGTTAGAAATGTAGGTGATGATCATCTTTAAAAAGGGAATTTGACCCAGTTAGGGAGGCCAGGTGAATCAGCTTCAAGTAAGAAAATTTGAGATGAACTTTCACAAAAGCTGAAAAGTATGTAACTAAATGATATGTTTGCCGGACAAAGAATATATGCACAGGCCTGCGACAGGCAGAACATGGAAGGTTTAGAAGATGGCTAGAGATCCTGGAGTGGAGTAGTAAATAGAGGGGTGGTCATATAGAATGATGTAAATCACATTATCAAGGCTTGTCTTCATGACTTCAAGCTAGGAAAGCAGCATAAATGGCATAATCAGCTTGTGCCATGAAAAGACCAGATGACATGCTCACTGGACCTAGTGGAACAACAAGTATCTGTGGACTATGAGGAAGTTGAACCCCATGCTTCAACCTTGGGCTGGCCATAAAGAACCTTATAGGACTCACAGATCTCCTGGGTGCCCAGTCTTCCATTATTTCCTGACTCTTCCCTCATTTCTCCACTCCCAAGTCATCCACTCTAGGAGTCAACATGCTGGCCAACCAGCTCCCTTCTAATCCCAATTTCTTCCCCCAAATTCCCTCTAGCTGCTTACCTTTCAGTGAAACCTAGCTGTCCTTTGATGACTCAGCTTCCAGTGTGGTAGCCTCAAGCTGATATTGTTTTACCTCTTTGAGCCCCATGTATCACAAGTGCAGCAAGAGAGGGTAGAAATATCCCTTACCCATAAACACCACTGGAGGTGCTTGTTCCCTATCCCTCCTGTTCAATCTCTTGCTTGTTTGAAATACAAGTCATCCTGCTTAAGCATCTTCCCCTTCCCACTGACTCATCAACCCACCTGCAGGTCCTTCCTCCTTGTAGGTTTAGTATGCTCAGTCTTCCCCTTACCTCCAACATCCTATTGGAAGAACCACCCACCACCTTCATGCTCATCCACATCAGTGATCTGTTTTCACTGCTCTACCTCAGCTACCTGTTCTCAAGGTCAAATCTGGACCATATCAACAATAGACACCACACCTCCTCTGAAATCACATCCTCTTAGCATTTTGTACAGCACATACAAATAGCCCCACTGGGCCATTCTTTGACCTCATTGTGACTGCTGTGCCAATGGCCCCACCCCTTTCTTCCTACGTAGGTCTCTGCCAGTCTTCACTGCCTTCTTCATCCAGATTAGATTTCATGACCCATCAATGTGTGTGAGACATTGAATTACAAGTTTCCAGGGGATCATCAAGTCATGATAAGAGGCAAAAAAAGTGTGAGACAGACCACCTTGTAAGACTCTTCAAGAATTAGTCACGTGACTTTCAAAATCCCACATGCCCTCCAAGGAAGAATGAACAATGAAAAGAGAAGATTACACGAGGAGCGTTTTTGAAAGGAGCAGTTGCTATGCTGAGTACGCCTTACTCTAGAGAGGGTGGTGGAGTGTTATTCACCTTAGGACTTGCCATATATGTCTTACAACTAGGAAACATAGAGCTTCCAAGAAAAATAAAGGAAGCAAGGGAGAGGGCTGCATTTGAAAAAGAACAACACTCCCCTTCAGTGGCACTATGCTGAACTTTCTAGAGCATCTTAGAACAAAAGCAGTCTGGTGAGTTTTCTGGATTGAATATAAGTCATGAAAGTGAAAAAAAGGGCCAGAGCCATTTGTCACCCGCCTAAATAAACCATGAGAGAAGGATTCTATATGGAGTGGATCCCCCAAAACCTGAGCCTGAGCTAGAAGGAACTGCAGTTGGAGGGGTCTGGTAACCAAATCCCCAAAGAATCTTTATATATGCCCATGGGAGGAAGATTCAACAATAAGCCTCTGCCTCTCAGGAGCCCCCTTTGTCCTCACCACCTGAGGGAACCTTAACTCTAAATGAAGCCAGTTATCTGTTCTTTTTGTCATAGGCTCAGGGAAAGAAAAAAAAGAAGAAGAAGAAGAAGCACTAGAGAAAATTAACTGACCGAACAGATTATCATCCCTCTGAACTGGTGACCAATGGGCCCTCATTATAATAAGACAATGTCATGCTGATTCTCTCCCACTTTATCATTACCTCACACTCTCCAAAAACACGACCTCATCCTTTTTTTCTGTCTTTCCTTAGTCTGTGAATTTCTCCCTATGACCTTTTCTTTTAGTAGATGACCTTACCTCAAACTTCGCAGAGAAACAAGAAAGGCTGCAACAACAGCAAAAATAACTTCAAAAAACCTGCACCTGCTGCCATCTCCACCTCCTCCTGTGTCAGTGAGAGGCCTGCTCACCTTTCCAGCCAACTTCTGCTCGCTATTTTTCCTCTTATCATGACCACTGCCTTTGCTATCCACTCTCAATTCTCTTGGTCACTGACTCTCTACCCATTGTGTTCTACCATCATTCAAGTAGGCTCAGTGATGTCCCAACCTGCAAAAGCAAACTAAAAGGACAATACACCCACACAAACTTGTTCTCCCAATTCCCACTTCCAGTTCACAGCCAAACTTCTCCACAGTGATGTCTACACACTCTTGTCATAGGCTTACTTACCATTCTCTTTACCCCTACTTATGGCCTGGCTTTCATAACCACCAAATCATGTATTGACTCTCTAATGAATTCAAAGTCAATGAACCCAGTAAAAATTGACCTTCCATCAGCTTTTGAGAGGTTGGCACTCCTTCCTTTATTCACGGAACAAAGATTTATGGAGGCTTTGCTGTATGCGTGGTAGCATGTTGGGTGCTGCCCTCATGGAGTTTAAGTTCTTGAAACCTTCTCTTCCCTGATGTGTCATCCCAATCTCCTGGTCCGTATCCTAGACCTCTGCCCACCCCTCAATATCCCTCGCTGATTCATTATATTCCATTCAACCTTCAAAGTTCATGCTGCCCCCAGAGGGTGACAGCTGGGCCGCCTTATTTTCACTCTTTACATTGTCTTTCAGCATCATATTTATGTGTCCAGTTCCGACCTCCCCAGCAAGTCCTATGTCCTTATATTCAACTGCCCACTCTGCATCCTGTGGGCTGCCTTGTCAGCACATCCTGCTCCACACTGTCCAAACTGATCCTGTCATTTTCCCGGAACCGTGCTCCTCCTACCGTGGTTCTCATTTCAGTAAATGACATCCCCACCAGTCCTTGTGGTTATTTCATAAGATCCAGGGCCACCAAGGAGATGCTGTCCACGTTGTGCCCACCCCAGCCGCCTCCACATATCCAAGAGGTCACCGAGTCCTTTTTATTTAATTCCTGAGCATACGCAAGTCCGTCCACTTCTCTCCATCTCTCCACCCCCAGACTGATCCAGACCACCAGTGTTGTCACCTGACCCATAGTACAGTGACCAGAGCTCCTTGTAAAAGGCATTGTTTGATGATGTGTGTGATGAGCCCTCTCTCTTTGCCTCACAGTGGGATGCAGGTGAAAGGTGACACAACGTCTCTAGCTATCCTTTAGGAAAAAGGGACATTTAGGATACAAACTTATGGTTCCTGTAATCAGATACTGTCTACACAAGGACTCTTAGCCATAATATAGCCCCTGACAAAAATGTTTGTTGTATTTACGAATGACAATTCTTGTCACTATTCTAGATGTCATCTTGGCCTCTATTCTAAAGGCAAACATACACAGGAATCCTAGGAAGACCAAACAATCTTCACTCAAGGCCTTTAGTAATAAAGCCAAAGATAGTGATGCTGGGCAAAGCTGTAATGCTGTAATTTCCTCCTTATCCTCTTACTGCAGACCCCCCCTTTACCCCCTTGTCCAATCAAAGAGCACAAGCACTCCCCACTAAGACCTTCAGAGAGCCAGCCCAGAAATGCCTTCCAACACTCTTCCCTCTCCATCTGTCTTCCTGAAATCTCTCCTCCTGGTTTTCCTGGGTATACTGCCTTCCATCACAAGTCAGCAAGCCCATAACCTTCCATGGCTCTATTTTGGAAGCTTTCCAGTGTGCTGTGAGTCAAGACCATGGTCCCCTCTGCTCCTGGGAAGAAGGAAATGTCAGCTTCAGATTCTCAGATTTGGGGCTGAAGAACATCTGGATTGCATTGTTTTATGCTTTCATACTTTCTCCACAAATATATAAAAGAGACAAACAACAACAAAAAGAAAAGAAGAAACATTTATCCAATGAAGATTAACATCATTTCACAAACCCTTAATGATTCTTCCCTATTTATATTTCTCCTTTGGGCATAAATTTGAGCTTATTTAGCTACAAACGTTTTTCCCCCTTCTGATCCATGACAAAGCTTCTCCTTTTAAATGGACCAGGATACCACAGCCCACCCCCAGGCCCACCATGGTCCTTCCACGAGAACATGTCTCTCTCCTGCTGTCTTTGGTTAACTGTTTTATGTTCCACAAATCCTTCTATTCAGGCTTTGCCTTCTCCCTGGGTTATTCGTCTCCCCTTTCTTTAAGCCTGTCTAAAATCTCTTCACTGGGAAAATCCTTCCTATTACTCCAAGGTACTCTCCCCATAAGACATATTTTCATGGCACAAATGAAAACAATCAGGAAATTACCATTGAATGACTATTCAGCATTTGTCTCCCCCATTAGACTTCAGGCTCCATAAGGGCACAGCCTCCATCTTCTGCTGTATTCTCACATGCACACATAATAATCTTAGTTCATTATGGAATGCCGATTAGGTTGCAGGCATTTTATATAAACCACAGTAATTAATTTATTCCTCACATTTCTGTAAGGTGAGTATCTTACAGAGGCAGGAGAAAAAGTGAGGTAAAGAGAAAGCAACTTGTCCAGGATGGCACAGCAATTAGGGTGCAGCCAGGAGCTCAAGAAGCCTGGCCAAGTTTAACAACTTAAGATTTTTAACCAAGATAAAATTGATATTGGGAAGACCTGAGAGTTAAGAAGTCCAATTATAGAGTCCCTAAGTGGATTACTGAACTTGGATATTTCTTTCTCTAACTGATGTCTAGACAGATCACAGGATTTTGAAGCCAGCCTTCTCTTAAGGCAGTGGTTCTCAACCGTCCTAATGCCATGGCCCTTTAAATACAGTTCCTGTGGGTTGCGATCCATATGTTGAGAACCACTGTCTTAAGGTATGGACCCCCTCCAACCTCCATCTCTCTCTCACCAGATTTGAGGTCTGGTCTTTATTTGCTGTTTGGTTCCATTACTTTGGAAACATGCTAATTTAATAATTTGGAGAAATGAAAACTTACCACCATATGAAATCTAGATGGGCTTTTCTCAGTAGTGATATGGGCAATATTTTAAACTTTAATTGTAGTCAACATGGTTTAATAGTTCAGAGGTCCTGTAGAAAACTTCTGTGTGTGTGATTTACTAAGATGAGAATGTGCCTTGAATCCTAGCTACCAGGGAGTTAGGGATTTCAGATTTGGCTCAGTTGGTGACCTCTAGGACACCCTGGGCCAGGCAAACTGGCTTCTGACAGCTCCAGAGTGGGAAATGAGAACTCAGAGGCCTCAGTTATTTTCACAATAAAAAAAGAGAGAGAGAGAGAGATTTTTTAATTTGCTTGCACGGAAATCAGTGATACAAACCACAATTTTGGGCCAGATTGCCAAAGGGATTTGTTCTTTTCCATTCATAAGTAGCTCCAGATTCCATGAACCTTTTAGGCTTAGCACTGCTTTTAGGTAACAAAGAATTGATCACAGAGGCTCAGTGATACCTCACCACTGTCTTTGTTTTCTTCACTGAATGCAATAAACCGAAAGTCTGTGTCAAATTCATGCTCAGTGAATTTTGAATCTCAGAGGGAAAGTCAGGGCCTGCCTTTGATATCAAGAGAATGTTGCTCAGAATCATTTGGTAAGAGGGCAGCGCTGATGTGTTTTGTGAAAACGACAACTTGGGGGAGGAGGTTAGCAAGACATGGGAACTAGTTTGAGGTAAAATGAGACATATTAAAGTCAGGAAATTTGGTGCTTTGAAGCAAGGTCATGCAATGTTCTCAGTGAGGACCAGGAAAATGAATGAGGCAGATGACCAGCTGGTGATCGAGGGGAGAGTTTTAGAAGCAGGAGTTGTAGGGAGCGAGCTCCAGGAGATTCTTTTGGCATTAGAAAGGCAAATGTATTATAAAATAAAACATCTACTTTTGAAAATCAAACTTTCAGCTGTACTCTACAGTCCCTAAAGATGTTTGAGGACCAATGACAGAGTGTGGGGGGGAAGGGTCCTGGCTCCCTTGACATGGCCCCTCTTTTTACACTGTCATCCTCTGATTCAAATCATTATGTTAGAATGGCAAATGAGTATAATCACAAAATTATCCATTTTACACAAAAATTATGAATGTCATTTCTATTGTTTGGCCTTTAGGAAAGAATGAAATGTCTGTAGATCAGTGGTTCTCAACCTTCCTAATACCTCCTAATGCTGCGATCCTTTAATACGGTTCCTCATGTTGTGGTGACCCCCAATCATAAAACTATTTTCATTGCTACTTCATAGCTATAATTTTGGTACTGTTATGAATAGTAATGTAAATGCCTGATATGCAGGATATATTTTCATTGCTACAAAGGGTTCGCAACCCACAGGTTGAGAACCACTGCTGTGGAAGGACACGCTTAGATTCTTGGCTTTTCCTCATCATAACTGGGAGGGTTGGGTGCTGGTTTTGAATGCAGATGGCCTTAAGCCATCTAAAATTTATTGGATTAGAATCCCTAAGGGTACTGCCCAGGAATGTGCATTTTGATAATTCACGTTCCTCAGGTGATCTTTATGCACACCTACCTTTGAGATCTACAGGTGAGCGTAGGTCCTTTGTTGATCAAATTAGCCATTTGGCTCATTCTCAATCAAGCCATGGCTCCCTCCCTTTCATTCATGATAAACACTCTCATATCTTATTCGTCTTGTCTCCAAAGGTTTACATTTACTGGTGATGGAGTGCAGCTCATATCCAAGAGACCTCTTCAACCCTCTCTCCTAAATAACCAAGGTTCTCAGTCCAAAGTTTGTACTGTGGTCTGAAGGTCTGTGTCCCTTCAAAGTCACCCATGGAAACACAATCACCTAGGCCTTGGGAAACTCCCTCACCCCTTCGTGAGAAGGCACCATCTATAAAGCAGCAAATGGGCCCTCACTAGATGTGGAATCTGCTGGTGCCTCCATCTTGGACTGCAAGAAATGTTTTTCTGTTATTTATAAGCTCCCAGTTTATGATGTTTTGTTGCAATAGTTTGAACAATGGAACCCAGCATACTTGTTCATATGCCCCACGGACTGAAATGCAGTTTACACAGAACATTTTCCATTATTGATATTGTTTGAATCTCATCAACTGTGAGCTTGAAATCATTAAAATCCCCCCAGACATTAATGCTCATTATAACACAGTGGTAGTTTTGATGTAATAAGATAATTTTGTTAACTTTAAAAATCATGAAATTTAAAAATTCTCCTTTAGTTTTTCCTCAGTCTAATTCGATATGCTTAAGGATTAAAAATACATGACCTGAATAAAAGATAAGGCCAAAGTAAATTCTAAACCTTAGACAGGTGGTCATGAGATTCCAGGAAATGGATTTAATCAAAAAGCAGCCATCTGGGAACTTATAACAGTTAACATAGATATAGATTTAAGCTTTAAAAAATTTTTTCTTTTCTTTCATTTATAGCCCTTTCTGCCCTTTTTCCTTTGCGGAGGAAATTTTCTTTCCTTTCTCACAATTTTGTATGAGATGTGTTTCCTTTCTTTGAACAATCAAAGCAATCTCTAGCATTTTAAAGCAACCTCTCAGCTGGAAATTCCACTTGGTTTTTCAGCAAAGCATTTTTAATTAGCTCAACAAGACTACTTAGAGTAAAACCAGGCAGGTTGGAGTTTTTAATCCAGTTTTCTGGAACATGGCAGGCAATATTTGACATGAGGGTGACTTACATTTTACCATGTGTCTGATGCACCACATCGATCATAACATCATGCAGATGCACTCTGGGAAATAACTACTGAAATGGACCATGATATGGGGGAATAAAATTGTCACCAAATAGAGCCTAACCCTTCAGGGTCCATCTTGACATCTAAAGGAGCACTAACGAACAGATGACATCAGGGGAAATTCCACTCAGCACACGTGGCAAAACTTAAAACGTCACATCATCCCCACTGTCCTCTCCCTTTGGGCAGTTGTCCTTCATGTCCTCTTTCTTCTCTCAAAGTTCCCCCACCCCCTCTCAAATCTCAAGCCATGTTGCCTTTTCTTTCTTGCCCCTTCCTCTCATCATGCCAGGTAACTTTTTCCACCTCTAAAATGACTCTCAGCTCATATATGATGTTGCAGCTCAGTACAATTCAGTAGTTTTTACATAGGCTCAGATGCCATGCTGCCCCTTAAGAATGTGACTAGAATTTTCTTTGACGCAATGTATGGGAATGTATGGCTTACTATGAAAATAAGTCCTTGCTTAAAAAAATTTCGCCTTTTGCATTAAGAGATAAGAAAATACCTCGTTAGTATCTCTGGCAAAGGTCAAAGGAGGAGCCAGGGTAACGAACCATTGCAGTGCTATCTTGGTTTTTAGTACAAAGAGTTTCACTTCCCAGGAATCCAGCAAACAAGGATAAGGGGTCACCCTAGAAGGTGCTCTTTAGGCATCTCCCTGAGGCAGGCTGGTGGAAGGAGACCCCAAAGATGAAATTGGTACCTCCCTTTAGTTGGAAAAGGCAAGTTCATTGCTGTCCCAGTAACTTCTTGTCCCCATTCTATTCCCCCCACCCTCTGTTTCATATCAATCCTTGTGATAGTGAGAAGGGGCTAAGCCAGGGACACCTATTTTCCTTCTGCCAACTGAAGAACAAGGAGGTTCATAAAGCCGGAAAGGAGAGCTTGATTTCTCATAAAGAGCTGCAGCCTGCAGGGTGGCTTTTCTGACAGACTGGGAAGCAGTAGCCTTGGGCAGAAGCCAGAGCAGGTACTTTGAGGGAGGGACATAAATGGGAACAGGGGGGCAGCCAAATATATAATGCATATGTAATAAGCTATGGAAGGGGTCATGAATATTTATGGCAGGAGAGACGCACATTCTCAGTGGAGCTATATGCACCTTAATGGGGTCGTGTTCCCTTAGCACTCCAAGGGTGGAGTTTTCAGCCCTCCCCTGTCAAAAGGCGAGTCAGAGGACACCAAAGCCCTCCAAGCCTACAGGTGATTAATAAGGGAGAGGACAGAACCAGGCGTGTCTGATATCTCATTCCATCCTGGCCCAGAACTCAGTTTTAAGCTTTCTCTGGGGTCCCCTTGGCCAAGGGGGATCCATTCAGCCAGTTGAGGAGCTAAGGTTTTTATTTTTATTTCTCACTCCCAGACAGCATCTAGGGCAGCGGGAGCAGTAAGAAGGCTAGGTTTTTCTGTCCTCAGAACTGCCAAGTTTTACACTTAGCCTTATTTTCACCTTTAAGTCATTAACAAGATTAAAACTGTGATTGAACCCAAAAGGGATCTGGCCTAGGTCCTGTTACTCACGGCACAGAAGAACCAACTGCTGAGACAATGAGGATTGCCAAGCAAGAAAGGAATTTTAATAGGAAAGACATCAGTTGGGAGAATAGGGAATCAGCCTCAAATCCCTCTTGCTGGCTTTTTTAAAGGGGGGCTACATACATTTGGGCAAGTTGTAGGGGATGGTGAGCCTTGGCCTGGGGCTTTCTGCAGAGGGACCTTGGGAAGCTCAACTCTTTTCTCTTGCAGTAATTCCACCATTTCTGAGAAAAAACTCAAATAGGTCAAGTAGTTAAGGAAGATTATTTTAAAAAATCATACATTGGAGTCAAACAAATACAAGAGTCATTGAAATTTGTTCATAGAGTCGATTACAAAACCTTCTCTAGATGGCTACTTCCCTGCATGGATGAAACTAATAATTTCAGCTTTAAAGTAATTAGTTTTAGTCCTGAAGCAATTTAACTGTCCCCGTCCTTATGAGAAGATGCCAACACATAAGTCAATACTGTTCTTTCTTTTATTCCCCCATTGTTGTGATGACACTATAATGATAGCTGTTTTTCATCTTAAAAATTAGTTTTCGGAGAAAGCCACCCATGCCATTCCCTTTCAAAATGCAAACCAGTAGTATTTGCGAGTAGGCAGAATAATTTCTATTTCATCTGGCCTGACTTTGTAGGCAGATGTGCTTAAGCTCGGCTCCTTCCACCTACCCTCCTCCCTGACCTCTCCTTGGTCTCCAACTGAGACCACATGGGGTCTTGAGGGTTTTTCCCTCATTGCTTAATTGGTATTGTTAGTTAGGCCTCCTATGGGCTAAAGTCACTTATCCTTTCCCTGGTCAGAAGGTTCTGGACTCAAGGGGGCCTATGCAAATAAAAGACACTCAAATCTTACCAAATTAAATCTTATTCTATTGTAAATGCATTTGTTAGTTTCAAAAGACAAAAAACATATGGAGCCAAATTAACACAGGACACCAATGTAATCACATCCTTAATTGTCTTTAAAAGAAAGTTTAACAAAGACATTGGGTTTCTTGTTAATTATTGTTAATACTTTGCTTTACTCTTGTGTAATCTATTTAATATGTGAACTAAAAGAATCAAGATGTAATGGAACTAAAAACAGGGGTCATGAAATAATAGTTCTATATCTGATTCACTAGGAAAACTTTATCATAACCGTGGTCCAAAGACCACATGGCAAAAGAGAAAGATTTCCTAGGATAGGAGCTCCAAATCCAGAATTAAAAATAGTCTCTGTCATCCTAAAAAGTCGAACAACATTATGAGAACGTTATGGAATGTTAGCCATCAACCTAAGCCTCCTGTTCTCCTTGGTGATCAGCCCAGAAACTTTGGGAAAGCTGCCTTGTAATATTGCTTCCTCCTCACTTACATGAACTTCACCTTCATGGCTCTTTCCCAGGCCAGGCCCATGCTGTTTAGGGGACATCTGTCTCTCCCACATCCTTCCTTTGCATCAGCTGGGATATTTCAGGTCTGACTACAACCCGGTTGCTATCTCACTGGTAAGAGAGCATGTAGTGAGAATGAGATGGAGTCTGTCACGCTAGGGCTGACATGACACAGCTGCCCTGGTCAGTTTAGGTCCTATGTGACCTTCACCTCATGTCTTCCATCCTTGTTATTTTGTAAATTTAGTCTTTAACCTAAAAGTGTGTATCTTGAGTAGTTTAGGGTGATTGATTTAGGAGATTAACTTTTGAATTAGAAACGTTGTTTGGGGCCATGGGTTATACCAATTATTGTTTATTATGGGTCATGGGTTATGCTGATTATTTTTTTATTAAGTTAAGGGTTAATTATTGTTGTTTAAGGTAATTATTAACATGGTTTTGTTTTGAACTTTTATGTATAAAACTGTGGTTTTGGAAATGAAAGGACAGAACAGTCTTGAAGAGGCTGCCCTCACTGTTCTCCAGAATTGCTGGCCTTCTGACAATTAAGCTTGTTGGAACTAATTTCTTTCTCTGCCTTTGGCTAACAGTAACAAGCAGCTGAACCTTCTTTGCCCAGTAACACTCGCTTAAACTAAAAGGGAGTTGATTGTAAACATGATGGAGGTAGAACTTCAAATGCAGAGAAGAGCTGAGGACCTGTGACATGCAGGGAACCTCAGGGTCTGCATCCAGCATGTATTACTTTTGTTTTGTGAGTTCTACAAGACTTCATCCTCTGTGACCACAGGCAGGCCCCCTCCATGTAGTAGGGACATGGCAACTGTCCTCCCCAGGGTTACATCCAATCAACATTGGAGAAGAGGGCTCAGCTCCAGCAGAAAAACCCGGGAAAGAACTCTTGACCACTTCTGTCACAGACCCATCCCTGAGCAGCTTGCTGAGGCCAGTGGGTTGGATGACACCATGGCAATCCTGTGGTCCTTCCCCAACCACCATCTCTGTTCAGTAGGGCAGAGTCTGCTGCGAGAGGATGCTGGCTGTGCACGTGATAACAGCTAATATTTGCCGTGGTCATAGCATGTTCCAGGTACTGTTACAATTGGTTTTGGTATATTACCTCCTTAATCTTGCAAGGCTAAGATCTTTGATTATTGTCAACATTATATGAGTAGAGATGGAAACGAGAACAGTTAGCTTACTTGAGGTTCAAAATTGATGACTAGCAGAGGCAAGCTTTGGACCCAGTCTGGATGACCCCAGATCTACCTACCAACAGCCCACCCACTGGACCCACTGAATTCTCTTTCCCCTATTTCCCTGGGCTCTCCCTCCTCCCCTGTGCGATGACTGGCAGATGGGAGCGAGATGAGGGTCAGGCAGTGCAGTGGGAGGAATTCTGAGACCCTTCCACCCTCTCAAGCCTACCGCACTTATTTCTGGTCTTTCTCAGCCTTCTAGAAGTTCCTATTACTATTTCTACTCTCAGCCAGAACCGAGAACTAGATCCAGATCTCCTGGTTTTTGGAAAGGAGGCAGTGCCTAAAATTCTCCACTACAGCAGGCAGCACTACCCCAACTTGGCAAAATGTCCACTAAATTCCAGAAAAAACAACTTGTACAAAAACAAGTATTGAGAAAATAAAGAAGGATAAAGCAGTAATGTACGGAAATCTATTTAAAGGATGAGTCACTTGAGTTTTACCAGATAAGTGTCCCACCTTGGGGCTGAATGCCCACCCACACATGTGGGTGCTTAATTGTAAATGGTTTTCTCTGCTTCTATCTTGGTTCGTTTCTAGGAGAAGCTTCAAGACCCCTCCAGTGGCCGCCCTCAGACTTCCCCAAATGCAGATAAGCTGGAGTGTTCCCTTCTCTGTGTCCTCAAGTCCTTTGTGCCTCTATGACTTGTTCCCATTTGCTTTCCTACCGTGAACAGTTGCAATTTTCTTAAGAACAATAACTGTGGCTTGTGAGTCTATATTTTTCCATCCTCCCTGAAAATGCCTGGTACAAAGTAGAAGTTCAATGCATATTAATTCCCAAAGCCACAGAGCTCTGCATTTCCCTGCCTGGGGGCCAGTGAGCTTATTCTAACTGCTGAACATGCTGGACTCAGGAGGTGTCTTCTGCTGAACGCACCCTGCTATGTCCCTCCAGCGCCTCTTCACACCCGCTGCTGGTCAGAGCCATTCTGAACACCACCAGGAGGAACTCTCAGGCAGGTCACAGCTCTCTGTTCATTCTCAGGTGATGGACAAATTGTGTCTCTACTGGAGAACAGGGGTTAAGTCACCGGGACCAAATCACAGAGCTCCATGGAGAATGGCACCAGAGCCTGCATCCGGCCACGCGGGCTCCAGACCCCTTCTTCTTCCTGCTTGCAAAGACATTTGTTGAGAAAATCCTGGGTCTTACGAGGGACACTGCCTGAGGCACCAGTGTCTTTAAGGGTTTGAAGCTCTAACCAGGGAAGAGGCTGCTTGGGAGAGCCCTTGGGGGCGTCCTTGTCAATCTCCGTGTCACCCTGGCAGTGAAGAAACCGTCAGCTGGGTCTGTTCTGTCTGACTCTGTCACTCCGCAGACACATCCCGCTGTTCATGCATCTGTGTGCACCTTACTCCTTTGTGGCTGTGGCTGAGATAAGAGTGCCCACACCCCCCAAAATTGCAGTTGGGCATAGGCGCTCTTCCCACTGTGTCTTCGTTACTCCACCATTACGCCTTTGCCAGGCTGGGCACTGTTTGTTGTGAATGCGTGTGCCTGTGTAGACATCTCCACAAGACTCAGCTCCTAAAGAGCCAGGATCAAGCTTCTCCTGAGGCATTGGAAGGAGAGTGCTAGCATTGACCTCAGTGCCTGCCCTTACAGTACAGTAGAACCTCTGGAAGTCGACCACCAAGCGGCTGTAACAAACTAGTCAACGTTCGAAGGTGGTCAATGTAAGGAACTGGGCCTGCTGTACTGATATGTATATGTGGTGCATGTCCTGTCTGTGAAAATTAGGTCAACTTATGGAGGTGGTCAGTGTAGGGAGGAGGTCGACTCTGGAGGTTGTATTGCATTATAAAGTTTACTGAACACCTGCTTTACACCAGGCCCCTTGCTACACACTATAGTGGATATAAATCACTACTCTCTGCTCTCAAAATCTTTCTGTAATGATAATTGTTCCAAGTGCTATTGTTTTATTACCCCTGCCCCCACCATGATTGCATATAAGTTGTTGGGGTCCTATGTTGTGCTGAGGCATTGGGTTGGTGGGTGGAGATACAGGGGTCTCATTTTCCCTTTTTATACACGCAGGTCCCTAACACCTTGCTCCTTGGAGTCTAGTTCAGGTAGCCCCTTGGGGTCACACCCTCTGTGTCTTCACAGCCCCCCACCTCCCAGGGGAAGCTCTGAGAACCATCTAAGTCCTGTTCTCCCTCCATCCTCTGGGGACTATGGTACTACGAACTGAATGTTTATGTCCCCCTCCTCAAATTCCTGTGCTGAAGCTTAATCCCCTATGTGACAGACATGTCAGGAGGTGATTAGGTCATGAGAGTGAAACCCCCATGAATGTAATCAATGGCTGTGTAAAAGAGATCCTGGAGAGTTTTCTCTCCACTTTCTGCCATGTGAGGTTACAAAGGGCCCTCACCGGACACAGAATCTGTTTTTGTTGTTTAGCCAACCAGTCTGTGATATTTTGTTACAGAAGCTCAAACTGACTCAGACACATGGTATCTGCTCTAAAGTCTCCCTAAACCTATTTTGGGTTTCTGTTATGCACCCTACCCTCTGAATTGTCCCTCCACCCCAAAGCATAAGGAGCTACCACCTCCACCCCAAAGCATAAGGGGCTCTGAGAATGTCTTTTCCACCCTTTCCTGTACTGAGGGAAAAGTTTCTAGTTGCAGAATAGGAACAACTCTTCCAATGCAGCTTTTGAATTTGATGTCAGAGGCTTTTTTTTTTTTTTTTTACTTTTTTCTGTTGCAAGGACTTTCCCCCAAACCAATGGTTTGTAATGATAATGGGAAAAGAGCAAGGGAAAAGAGCAAGGGAAATAGAAAATGCCAAAGAAGCAAATTTCAGAAATATTATTGAAGAACAGAAATAGCAGTAACAGCTAATAACGTCTTAGCTGTTAAAATGGGCCAGGGACTACAATAAGGTAAGTGACACGTTGTGTATAAATTAATTACTACAACGGCCCATGAGGTGAGCAGAATTATCATCCCTGTGTGACAAACAAGGCAGAGGTGAGGTTGCCTGAGGCCACAGAGCCAGCAGGTGTGGGAGCCTGGTGGGACAGGCCCATCTGGCCCCAGGACCCGTTCTAACACCCACCTCGTGGCCTCCACCATCTTGTGGCTGACCCAGATGGAGCCAGCAGGCCACCGGGCAGCGTGGTAGAGTCCTATCACACATCAGCACAAAGTGGGAACCCAATCTGTATTTTCTGAAGAAGGCAAATGAACAAATGTAAAAATATGCTTGATGCAACCACACACAGAGACAATTTACAGGAGACTAGGAGGCTGTTCACTATATTCTCCAGTCAATAAAAATGTCGTAAATTAGAAATTTCTCTATGTTCTAGAGGAACAATGACTGCTCAGCACGTGGAGCTCTAAATCCTCCCAGGCCTGGGCTGGACATGCTGTGGACTAGAGCCAAAAGCCAACGTGAACCTGAGAAGAACTCCCTACAATGAATATATTTACACTGACTCCTTACACTTGTGTTTCCTTTCCAGACAGTAAAGTAACATCCACCCACCACACTTCAGTCACTCTTGCTGGGCTAAGAAAGTGGTCACGCTGGAACTCTATTTTTAGCTGGCCTGTGGGTTGGGGCTTGCAGATTTTTACATATTCTGTTTTGGTCTTGATATTTCTCTTTCTCTTCCCTTAGTCTCAGAGCCTGTGTTTACTTCATCTGCAGTTAGAACTGAAAATCTCCAGGGCCACCGGCAGGGCAAATCAGCTTCGTGTGATAAGCTCCGTTCCTGATAGCATTGGTGCTGGTTCATCCTGAGGAAAATTTAGGGAATAACAAAGGTTTTTGAGAGACTTCAAAGTGTGTTTTAACTGCATAAAAATTGCTTTTAAAGAACAGTGAGCCATGGAAATTTCAAGCTAGAAGAAATCTTGGAATGTTTTAAAATCAGTGTTTCTGCTGTCATACATCTATGATAGTCAAGTAATGGTAACTTTGTAATATCCTACTAATCACCAATGTGCTAGGTTTGGGGTAGGATGTGTTTTTAGTGAGGGTATGGACTTCTTGAAAGAATGAGATATATACACATGGATGTACAGCAAACTACTTTAAGAGACAAATAAGACAGATATAATTGAGATGCAAATCAGTCTCATAAATGACATACGTGAGGAGCTTCCAAAGGATGCGGTCACCTGTGATGGGCTGAACTGTGTCTCCCCAAGTTCATATATTGGAGTTCTAACCCCAGTACCCAAGAATGTGAGACAGGGTCTTTAGAGAGGTGGTTACTTTTTGGGTTGGTGTGGGCTTTTTTGTTTGTTTGTTTTTGAGAGGTGATTGGGTTAACACGAGGTCATCAAGCTGGCCCATAACCCAATGTTACTGGTGTCCTCATAAGAAGAGATCAGGAGGGCAGAGGGAAGCCCATGGGGACACACAAAGAGAGGACAGCCATGTTCAAGGCAAGAAGAGAGGCCTTGGGACAAACCAGCCCTGTTGCCACCTTCATCTCAGACTTCCAGGCCTCCAAATCTGTAAAGCAGTATTTTCCTGTTGGTTAAATCATATAGTCAGTGAAACTTTGTTATGGCGGTTCTGTGTATCTCCAAAAGCTGAAGTGGTTCATGGACAGCTGGCATAGGATGGAAGAATAGCACTTAGAAACTGGCCTGGAGAACAGGTAAGATCAGAGGATGAAGGCAGGCATTCTAGCAAAGGACAGGAAGTATTCATTTGAACCAGATGAAATTGGTGATGTTTTTCTCTCTTTGATGTTATGGAAAAATGGCAAATTTTACATGGTTCAACAGAATGTAAGTAAAGGATCTGGGGTAAAAGTGTGGCTTCTTGTCACACTGGTGAATAGTGACACGTGGCACTAGAACCTCATGGTCATGAGGTCCTTGCTCCAGTGGCTGGTTCCTTTTGGACCTTTAGTTTTTTCTTCTATAAAATGAGGAGAAAATACTTCGACCCGACCTACGGGATTGTTGAGTGTTAAAGTAGATGAGGCCTGTAAATGCTTAGTACAGGGCCTGAGATATATTTAAGATCCCAGAAAATGTTAGGATAGCTTTTAGGACTCCCTGGGTTGCAGGTAATAGGAACTAAATGGAAGTAGTTTAAGTGGGAAAGAGGGAAATAGAAGAACAGGGATGCCTCAAAGAACACAAAGCAAGAACTTAGCCCGGTGTTTCTCCCTGGGGGTGATTTTGCCTTCCTGAGGATACTGGCGTTGTCTGAAGACATTGCTGGCTTCCATACTGGAGAGGTGTCATGGCTTCTAGAGGGCAGAGGCCAGGGATGGTGCTCAAGATCCTGTGACACACAGGCTATCCCCTGTACCATGATCTGGCTGCAGATGTCCACAGTGCTGCTATTGAGAACCCCCAGGCCGCAGTCCTGAGAGCTGGACCCTCAAGGCCAGGCCTGGCCTTTACATTTTAATCTTACACACCCTTCTCAAGTCTGTGTGATGCCAGAGCTAGATCTCTACAAATCACAGTGCTGCTTTGCTAACTGGCTCCATTTCAGCCTCTGTCGAGGGGATGGGAGTCTGGAAGGAGTCTGGAAGGTCAGAAGAGGGAGAGAGGACTTGCTCCTTGCAGTTGGCTTGCTGTTCCTGACTGTGTCACCCAACAGTGTGTCTTTACCCCAGCAGTATCAGCTTGTCCCTGTTCCCAGCTTTGCTCTACGACCCATGGCCCACCTCATGGTCACCCTTCAAAGATCCCAGCTCCAGACAGCCAGAACCCTGTCCCTGAGGCTCAGTCCATGGAGCCTTCTGTGACAGAACCCCTTCTTCAGGGGTCTGAGTCCAGCTCTGTGTACTCTCTTCCAAACTTCCAGGTTTGTATAGCTTCTCCTTTTGGTTTGTCTAGCCCTGAGGATGTTAGCTGCTCCAGGAAGTTACTACATCTGTAAAACATCAACATTCCCTTTCTGCCTCTACAGCCCTCCATTATCTTTTAACTAATTCTGTTAAAATAGGGGGTATAATTTCTGTTTTTCTGACTAATAAACACAGCACTTCTACTTTATTTTTTTTCCCAACAGGGGGTTTTCCCTGCTTCTTAGACCCCTGCCCCAGAGCTTAGTTATTGCAGGTTCAGCCACCTAAAGAGAGTACAAATTCCTGAGGAAGGAAATTTAATTGGCCCAACCTGAGTCATGTGCCCACCCTTGTCCAATTAGCTGTGGACAGGTGGAAGCCATATTGTACAAAATGGAAGCCCTTTTCCCCCATTCAGGTCCAGGGCTTAGCAGGAAGTTACTTTCCAGTTCTTTGAAACTCCAGGGTTTGTCACCTTGACATAGTTATTGTTGTTGTTATATCACCAAAGAAATATCCTCAAAATGACTCTCAGTAAATTAAAAGTAAATCCTAGGCTTTTGCATTTTTCTATTTGCTCTTAGCAGAAAGTAGAGAGGTGATATCTTACAGGGGATGCAAGTTCATAGTCTGAGAAATACGGCACATGAGATTTGCCCTGGAACCCTCATCTTCCTTTTCTGGGCCTAGATCGAAATATAGCAAACAAAGCTAAATAACATATCACTTAATGAAGCACATCTATAAACAAAATAAAGAGATAATTTATTCAATCTGAGAGATCCTTTCTTTAAAAGAAAAGATGGGGTGATACATTCATACAACAAAATATAATTCTGCACGAAGAACAAGTTACCCCTCGTGCAACAACGTGAGTGAATTTCACAGACATTATGCTGAGAAAGAAGTGAGACATAACCAGAGGATACAGCATATAATTCCAGTTATATGAAGTTCAAGAACTGGTGAAACTATCACAGGGTTAGGGTCAACACAGTGATTTTCTCTCCAGAGTGGAGTGAGGGGCAGGGGTGAGGTATTCACTGGGAAAGGGCCCAGGGAGCCCTTGAAGTGATTCTATTTCATGACCTGGGTGATGGTTACATGAATATTTATATATGTAAAATTTCATCAAACTGAATACAAAAGTGTGCCTTTTACTATACGTAAGTTATGTCTCAATTAAAATGATGATGGTAGCACATAAATTTTTTAAAGCATTGAAAGTCTTTTTGGTAAAGTAAAAGTAGGCATCCCTACATAGTTGCTCGAGTTTTATGTTGACATTATATTGGCTCATGAAATCACAAATAGAACCACTGCTCTAACATGTTGAATATTCATTGCCCCTCGTCCATCACCCTTATGTATGTGACTTCTCTCCTCTGTCAGATTACAAAGACCAGGAGAACAGACGCCACCTCCCCGTGGTTCCCAGACGGCACGCTGAGGCACCGCAGGGTACCACCCACCACACACGCACACGGGTGCTGCGGGAGATTTTAATGTTTTTGATAAAACACAGCATCATCAGATGCCACATAAACCTTTAGCCCACAGTTCAGCTTCAAATGTCTGTTATGCTACCTTCCTTTTCATCATAGTCATGTTACATTTTTTGGCAATCTGAGGTTCGTAGTCATTGTCTTAAAAAGCAAGTTAGCGTAAAAGCAGTAAGAGATTGGAAATGACAGTGGCAGTATCTGATCTGATTCTTGGTCTGAGAATTTGTGTGGTGTCCACCAGGCACATACAGTCACCCCCATTAATAAGTAATTGTGATTATTTAGAAATGAAAGAGCAACATTTTTTCTTACAATTTATGTGTAGCTGTTTTTCATATGGCTGCTAGGTTGTTAATCCATACACACCTGTTAAGTTGTTTAAACCTAACTTATATAAAAAGAGGACTATTGTGACTTTCAGACAAGGGTGCCAGGGATAGATTACTGAGACGCTAAGGGTGTCATGACCAAGAAACCTTGAAAGCCTCTGCCGTGACTATTTGTGACACACCAACACATTCACACGTGTACTGACTGCTGGTGGTGTCTGCTGAGAGGGAACAATGAATGAGAAGCTCTCCGGCTTCTTTCTCATGCTGGGTGTGGGTTCAAGTTGGCCAGCTCAGTGTGAGCCCTCCCTAGACAGATTGGGGACAAGGAAATGAAACCCAAGTGAGGTCCTGGGAGGCCCCCCCGGGCACCCAGGAAAGCTTCACCCAGCACAGTGTAAGATGACGAGAGGTTGGCATCTGAGACAGGTGTCTACGAGCACATGAGACAGCCTGGGAGCAAAAATATTAATATAAGGGCAGGAGAAAGGGCGTGAGAGAGGCTGAACAAAAGGGAAGGGAGGTGCCAGCTGAGACAAGAACAGGAGGCACAGGCTGGCAGGAGCACCGAGTGGGACACAGAAGAATCAGCGAGTCAAGTCACTGAGTTTGAATGTCAGGGCGATTTATTGAAGAAAAAGAGCAGGTTGGGTTTTTAAGATGGAGCAATGTGGTCAGGGTCTTGGGAAGGGAATGTCATTGTAGTACTAATATTTGACATCACAACGAGGATACCAAAGGTCACCTAGTTGACACCTCACTTGGAAAGCCCCAGATGGGCTCCAAGCAGGGTTGGAAAGGTTTTCTGAAGTATGAGGGAACATGCAGAATAGGGCTCAGGGTAGCATCATCAGAGTGAATAATCCAGTATGTTGCAAGCAAAGGAAACTGATTTATGTTTCCTCTTTAGGCTGAAAAACACCACACTGAACTTATGTCTTCAAATGTGACTAGAAAACATGATCTGGCAGGTTTCACCTTTAGACTCCCTGTGGGGCAAGAGGTATGTGGCTCAAATATAAAACCTCCCACATGGATCACATCCACCGAACGGAGGCATCGAAGGTCATGGCAGGTGGCTCTGCCTTCAGGGTTTAGACCATGTTTTGTCTCATTCTGTCTTTAAGAAGGCTCATTCATTTTACACTGCAGCTCCAATTTTAATGCAGACCACATTCAGTGTTAGCCCTCCATGATCATGCCATTTAAAATAAAGTATTTGCATCTGTTTGAACTTGCAACATTTTACGACTTAATGTCACAACTGTATTCTTAGTTAAGTCATTATTCTCTCCACATTAAAAGCTGTTTATCCTAAGGTATCCATTATATTTTTACTAGTTCTTCGAGGTTGTATCATATTGTGGTCTTTTTGGTGTCCCTCTTAAAAAGAACATCTATGATGTCGGGATCATTGAGAAACTCCAGGGAGGCTGCTGTGTGGAAATTCACTAGACTGGGACCAAACCCCAAGGCTGTCACATATTAATTGTGACTTTGGGCCCAGTTAAGTTACCTCTCTGAACATCTACTTCCTCATCCATCAAACTGACAAGGCAACAACAGCCACTGTGGGCAGAGTATGATGAACTTGAGTCTTCCACAATCCTGCATGTGAATTCTGGGTCTACCATGTACTAATACTCTCAATCCAACATGTTCAGACGTGATTCACTCTGAGTCCATATTTCATCATCTGTAAAATAAGAATGAGACTTTCTTTCTGGGGTTATTGAAATAAATAAAGTCAATTATAAGTCAAGTTGCAAAATACCTTGCTTTGGATCCCACCAACTAGTATTTGAGTTCTCCATTTGGAGAAGAATAAGAGGTTTTTTAAATGGGGCATTTCTAATTGTTTATATAGTAATGGTAAGTGTTACATTTATCTTGTCGTGCCATGACTTAGGTGCAATTATTCCTACTTACTCTCCAGGCTTATGTCTTACTACACTGATTTGCAAATTAGATACTAAATATTGGACTTGATTCCACATAAATTCTGGTGCATGAGGGAGACATGACTGTGCAGCAGGGCGCGCTTCAGAACGGTGAGCACACAGGATGCGGTTCTGAGATGGTGTTCAGGACTCTTACTGTATAAACAGCGTTTAGGACTCTTACTGTATAAACAAATTAATCTTGGGTCTAATTTCGCCTTTTACATTTATTCAGCCATTTTGTCTTCTTGGTTCTTTTATTCTTTCACTTCATCTTTTATTATATTGAAAAAATTAAGAAATATAAGGAGATTTTTAAAAACCACTTTTTTTATTATAGTCAGAAATCACCACTGCTAATATTGGGGAGTATAAACTTCAGAGCGTGTGTATGTAAGTGTGCCTGCACAGATGGATATAGATGACCTTCCACCGTAAACCCATGTGCAAGCTATTTTTCTTTAGGTAGCTTTTTTTTTTATTGTGATAAAATACATAGAACATAAACTTTATCATTTTAATAACTTAAAAGTGTACAATACAGTAGAATTAAGCACATTCACAATGTTCTGCAGCCATCACCGCTAACGAGTTCTAGAACTTTTTCATTACTCCAAGTGAAAACCCCACACCCATTTAGCAGTCACTGCCCATTCCTCCCTCCTCCAACTCATAGAAATCATTCATCTACTTTCTGTGTCTTTGGATTTATCTACTATAGGTGTTTCATGTAAGTTAAATCATAAATGTCTGATTTTGTATCTGACTTCTTTCACGTAGCATAAACCTCACGTTTCCAAGGTTCACTTATGTCACACCAAGTATCAGTACTTTATTCCTTTTATGACTGAATAATATTCCATTGTATGGATGTACCACATTTTGTTTATCCATTCATCAATTGGATAAACAATTCATTTCAACCTTGTACCAAGCTGAAATAATGCTTCTGGGCATATTTATGTGCAAGTTTTTGAGTACCTGTTTTCACTCTTAAAGATTGCCATCATTAATATTCCATAATATACTACACCTTGGAGTAGGATTTCACATGATATTTCACCATAAACATTTTTCCTATGTCATTAAAAATTCTTCCACAACGTCTTTTCATATGGCTACAGAAAATGTATTTGTTTTATCAAAATTTATTTCACAATCCCCAATTGCTGGATATTTAGTTGGCTCCAAAGGTTTCAAGACCATAAGCCATGTTTTTAGAACCATGGAACCCTCCATAGTTATCTTTTTTTTTTTTTTTTTTTTCACTTTCTATGGTCTAGACATTTCTAGTATCTGTAAATCTCACAATAATTCTAAAATATATATCAGGCTTTTTCCATTTTACAGGTGAGAAAACTGAACCAAAGAGACTTACACAAGTGCTCATGGTATTATTGTTGAAGCCTGGGTCAGAATCCAGCCTATCAGTCTCTAAGCCTGAGCATTTATTAAGTTCCATTTAAAGGACTATTTTCTAGAAGAGGTATTTATAAATTGAAGGATGTGCAAAATATTAAATTGGTTATTGCAGAACTTTTAACAGACAAGAAAGATACCTTTGGTAACTGCATCAGGATTGAGGCAAGAATTTTAAAGATTTAATTTGGCTCCAAGGTTCCTTTCCAAAATTAATGCTATAATCTTTGGTATGAAGGCTGTATTTAAATTGAATAAAAATGAGTTTCTTGTTTATGTAGATCATAATTTTACTGCCAAGGCACAAATGTGAATCTAAGAGGTCTCAGATTATAGAAGGAGTGGTTAGAATTCATGGTATCATGCCCCGAGTCCTTTGCATCTGGCTAATCATGATCCATCTTTTGATGAGTAATTCAAATTTGGCCAATGTCGACATGAAAAAAAGGAACTCCCTCCAAATTCTCTTTAGGAGGAAAGTTGGTATTTGGTACATGATGTTCATATCCTTCAACAGAACTCATTTTTTTGAAAAGTGGAAATGTGTTTTCCACAGGGAACCTGCTACTCTGTGTGAGAACTAGCTTGATAATTGCTCTAACTTCTGTATCAAATACCAGATTGAAAATAACTTTTGTACTATGAGTAATCTTGGTTTAATGGATATAACAGAACCAGTCCTGAACTGGTACAAAAACAAAATTTGTGGTTTTTAGAGTTATTTTTTTAACTACGTTTACTTATTTGGTAATAAAAAGATTGTAAATGGAGATTGCCATCATTAATGTTTCATGATATATGTAATCTTTACCTGATAAGTTGTTTCCAGCTACAAGTTTTGCAGAAAACTATCTGATAACCCTGGGCCAACATCTAGTATAATGCCTGATCTCTTAGAAATTATAACTCTTAAGTTACTGCATTGATTTCAAAAAAGTAATGAGAAGATTAAAATTTATTTCTTTATGCAACAAATTTATTACGCGCCCACTCTCAAAGTATTAGGAATGCATCAATGCACACAAACAATACTCTACTCCCATGGAGGTTAATGTCTAGACCAGGTAGCAGGGACAAGGCAGATTCAAAACAGACTAACAAAATGCTGTGTCAGATGGTGATAAACATAGAAAAAAGGAAAACAAGGACTAGAATGTGACCATGACAGTGACTTCTCAAGGGAGAGAGTGATGGAGCTTAAAGATGGAGGAGAGGTGAATAGCCAGGGAGTTCAGGTGGCCTCTAGGGGCTGAAAAGGGCAGGAGCGGTTTCTATCCTCCGATCCTCTGGCAGCCACCTGCTCTATGACACCGGGTGAATGAGCCCAGTGAATCTGATTTCAGACTCTGTCCACCAGAACTGTAAAGTAATGTACCTGTGTTGTTTTAAGCCACTAAATGTGTGTAATTTCTCACAGCGGCCTTAGGAAATGAATGCGATTTCAAAAGGACTGAAGAATCTTGGAAGCTGAGATGTGAGACGGAATGGGTTCAAAAGCTGGGAGCCAGTGGTGAGTGCATGGGAGAGTGTATGGGAGAGTGCAGGGAGTGGGGTGCGGCCACGAGATGCTTGGATGACAAGGGCACAGTGTTGGAGGGGAGGAGACCCAGGATGTCTGAGTGGTTCAGTGGGTCACCTAAGTGGGCATAAAATCCTTAGGGGTCATGATAGAATGGCACAGGAAAGCATGACCCTGACCCAGGAGCTAAACTCAGGGTCTGAAGAGGAATGGCAATAAGCAGAGGTAGCTGATGGCTCTGACTGCGTGAGCCTCAAAAGGGCGGGGAGCAGGGCAGGGAAGAGAGAAAGTCTACGGTTTGGAAGAGGGACAGTGAGGAATGAGAATGACACCACCTCACCTCTAGACTCTTATCCCTCATATCGCACGAGCGCTGTGGGGGGAGAGCATCCCTGCTGGAAAGAGCTGCAGGGGAAGCACGCCACTCCGATGGGGAGAAGGTGAGGCGAAATGTGCCGAGGGGTGGGAAGGTGCGGGTGCTGAGGGGTGGATGGGTGAGAAGGTGAGGAAGCTTAGGGGAAAGGGCTTTTGTTATGACTAACCTTGAGTTCCAGAGGGTCTCGTGGACAGGTTTTGCTCTGGGGCAGGAGTGGACAATGGGGCCAGGCAGGTAATGTAAAGTGCTCTGTGTGACTGAGAGTGTGAGGAAGGACCAGTCGTGGAGGGGGCATCCAAGCTCCCTCGGGGATGGAGGAGACTTGACCGTATCACCTCTCCCAGACGGTGGTGTAGATCTGGGTTGTGGGTCCTCAAGGCTCCGGTGGCCCCTCTTCATCACTGCTCATGATGGGGGGCACTGTATGTGAACCTGCTTTAAGGAGGACAGGCCATGACACGAAGGGGAGAGGTGTGATCTCCCCTCTCCAAGGTCTCATCAAAAGTGACATATGAGTGAAAAAAGTATCTTCTCCTGGCCTGTTTTCAAGACAGCACTGGGACTTTATAGTAGCTGTCAGGTTCCCAACAACTCCCACTGTAGGCTTGAGCCTGACCTAATGAGAAATCAGTGCAGCATCCTTCAACACCCACGTCTCTGTCTGGCCAACACTGCGAAGCTCCGAGAACAGATTGAGCTCTTGTCTTTTGACCAAGAGGTTGGACTTGGACTTTGTAGGTTGAGTGGTTTGAACCCAATGTGATCTTAAAATAGCAGCTTTATTATAAACACAGAGCCCAATCTAAGCGTGAGTCACGAGGGAACAATCTATACTTCGTGAATTATGAGAATGTTTGGATTAAAAATAAAAATGTGCACGGCAGGACTGGCCTTTCAAAGACCAAGCTTCACAGTAAGTGCACGCTGAGAGCCAAAGTTGCATCACAGGAAAAGCGAATTGCCAGAGGGACGCTGAGCTATTATATGACATCCAGGTCACAGTAGCCAAAAAGACAAAAGGCTGTGGAATTACAGGGAGTGGAGGGCCGGTGGGGTGAGAAATGAAAGGGCATCTTACTGTTTCCTATATTCACAGAGAGCTCTCACCCAGCAAAGTGTGTGAACTTGCTGTGATCTTGTGTTGTCTTGCTGAATGCAGGACCAGTAATTGGTGGATTTTAAGGTGGCCTTGTCCACCATGTCACAGGTATCACAGACCATCTGCCAAGTCTGGTCTTCTTCAACTAGGGTGGTATATCCTGAACAAAGAATAGTTGTGGGGAATTTCTGGTGTCTTGGGATCTGAGGCCATTTTCTGATCTGGTTCCTTGGCCATCAACAATTCATTCCATTTTGCTGGTTACCGAAGGGAATAGGAAGAAGGGTCTGCACAGCACCCAGGATCTGATCTTTCCCAGTTTTTGGAATGTGTTTAGTCTCTCTACCCACCTTCAATCATGGCAATCATTAGAGTGACTTGTTACTCCTGTGAGCTGTCAGCATTGCTCGGATGGCAAACTAATTTTGCTATTAACCAAAATGGGGACGGGGGGGGGGGGGAACAGCCATTTTTAAAAGTCCCTCTGACTGTAACATTCTGTAGTCCTAAAGCAAAACTCCTCATCCCTCAAATAATAGTGTGTATCCTTAAAGCAAGTAGGGTTTGACGTTGGATGACCCACTCCACAGCTACCCTGAGAATGGGAGTAAACGGGAGGGTGTTTGACTCATCTTCTCATCATCCTCGAATGTTCATGCAGTAACAGACAATTGCCACTTTTCTGGAACAGAGCATAATTTTTAATTACTTTATTCAAGAATACCTCAGTGATTATAATAGATGCAGGGTAACACGCAAATGACTGGCTTGATGTCTAGTGTTTACACTTTCATCTTTAGTTGCCAGTAACCCCACTTCAAAAATACCACCTTCCTATGTTTTAGTCATTTCATCAATTCTCAGTTGCTCTCAAGGGAGGTATTGCATCCTATAGTATATGGCCTCTCCCTAAGGTCTTCGACCAACCTAACCAGGAAAGAGAGTGAGCAGGAGCTCAGGCAGGGGGCCACTTTCCAGGGACACAGGGGGTCTCGAGGACCTCAAAGAACATCAACTGGCTTTGCACGTGTTGCTTTCTTGGCCTAAGTGGTGAGAGGATCGAATATTTGGATTTGAGGTGAGGCTGTGGGTAAAGAAGATGGAGGGAGGAGGAAGATGCATTACCAATGGGGTGCAAGGTTAAGACAGGGTGCAGGAGGTGTGTCTGGAGCACTCGTGGGCCTGAGTGAGAGTCCTGGGTACTTATTCAGAGGAAGCAGAGATGAAGACAGATCTGTGCAAAGTTCACCTACGTTTCATAACTCAGCAAAATTGCTTACCTATTATTCAAGGGAATAGACATTTTAAGGAAATCCAGGAAGTATTTTAAGCAATGCTTGGTTTCCATGAGTTTTCTGGGTCTGTAGTAACTGAAACATCATAGGTAATCCTTAAATAAGAGATGGTGTTTCTCTCAACCCAGCCCCTTGGCTTTACACACAGGTGATGGGGTTTGCGGTTTTACTTCTGCTTTTTTGATCATAAAGAATTTGTGCGCACTGGAGGCCTCTGCACAGAGGAGATTTCTGAGGCTCTTCTCATCCCTAGTCCCCTCCTTTCCTCAGCCTCAGCCACAGATCACAATCACCAAAGCCATTGGAATTAGAGACTCCTGGACTTGGGGCCCGGAATCTATATTTTTAAAGTGTCCCTAAGCAGCCAAATTTGGAAACTACCAAAATCTTCGCGGATGACAAGTAGATGGAGGGGGAAGAAGTGGTGGACGGAGGGCAGAAGTCAAGTGGGAAGAGGGGCCTGGCTTCCTCTCCTGTCCTCCTGCAGTAGGAGGCGGCCCTTCTCGCCCCTGTCCTCCGTGTCTTGCCATGAGCTCTGGAAAGGGCAAGCAAAGTGTCTGGAAAGCCCTAGGACTGGCCCACACCAAGGAGGCCTGCATTCTTGCTGCAGACCAAATGGGGTCAGGCCAGTTGGCTATCTGTAGGCCACATGAATTACCAGCTTTGCTCAGCTTCTGTTCCCTTCTCAGTAGACTCATGAAATGGCTGCCACCATCAGTTCATGGGCCCAGGCCAACCCAGAGCTGGCTGTGGCTCCCTGCTTCCAGACAAGTCCTGACAACGCAGATTTGGCAGACCCAGGCACCAAAGACATGCCAAGGGCAGCAGTGAGGTGAGGTTCATGGCGGGGCACTCTGGCCCCTCATGGAGCCTGGAGCCAGCTGGCAAGTGCCTCAGGTCTTTCCCCAACCCAGGGCACACTCCTCTCATCCCAGCCCCAGAGATGCCTGGCTGGACGTGGACTGGCAGAGTCCCATTCACGCCCAACTTCTCCCAGGTGAGCCGCCTTCCTTTTCCTCCCACCCTTGTCTCCCTGTAAACGCTATCCTTTTGAAGCTGACTACTGCTAATTATTTGTCTGATTAAAGCAATTATCAGTAAATTATAAATGACAGAAAAATTCACAGCTTTCTAGAGAGTGTTTATTAATTCAAACACATCTCCCTCAGAGTGGGAAATGGATTCAGGGGATGGATCTTTATGGACCGAAGGGCGTTCTGGGCTCCTTGGTGATTCCAGGAAAGTCCTGACCCCCCCAAACTGCTGTCAAACGACCACCTCATTCTCTTTATTGGTCAGTGTTGCTGGTATCTCAACTCCTCACCAGAATGAGTTAAGTTCCCTAGCCTTCCCGGCAGGAGAAAGTGTCAGCCAGCTCTATGACTCTGTGATCCCACCAGAGGCCACATCATCTTTCTTCAAAATGCCAAAGAGCTTTTCTGTGGCATACATCAGCACCTGCTGCCTGTTTCCAGGCTCACTCTACCTGTCTGGGTGTTCTCTTTGCTACAAGTCTGTGAAAAAATCACATTATGAATGGTGAATACAGGTAGGTTGTGAGACATTAAGAAGCTCAGAATTCCCTAGGGATCTATAAACTATCTACATTTCTTAAGATTAGGTTTGGCTGCATATGATAATAACATCATGGCTTAACAAGACATAACTATTTCTTTCTTATATAAACGTCTGAAATAGGTGGCCCAAGGCCATCAGGGGCTACACAGGTGTCAGCCACCAAAATTTTTCTGGGTCTGCGCTATCCCCTGAGGGGCCTGCATTCAAGCCTATCTTGTTCTCCAAGGTTACTGCTACAGTTCCAGCACCATGTCCACATTCCAGCCAGCAGAGAGGAGGAAAAAAGATAACCACTCCATTTAAAGACACTTTACATCAAAGTAAGGCAATTTCCACTTAGGGGCTTCTGAGCAGAATCTAGTCACCTGCCAGGAAGGCCCTGTGAAGTGGGGCCTTTATCTGGATGTGGCTTCACTTCCAGCGCATTGTGAATGTTCCTCACCCTGCCTGCCTTCCACACACTGCAGCCTGCCCCTGTGTGCCACTGCCGGAAGACACCGCCTTCTGGAGCGTGATGCCGCTTTCTTGCCCTGGTGGTTAGAGCACCTGCGAGGTCACATCCAGTGCAGTCCTTGCTGCTGATCTGAGGTCAAGGCTCCAAGAAGATTCACTTTGCACTAATTCCCCTAAGGCCTGCCAGACATCCCCCTTTCTGATGGTGCAATAAGAAAGTAGGAAAAAGTCTCCCAGGCAGTTCAATAGTGGGGTCACTCATGTGTCAAGTTCTGGCCAAGGTGCTGAGGACACAGGGACAAAAGAAGCTGGTTTTGCCCCCAAAGAGCTCAGAGATCCCTGGGGAGACAGGAGTAAGTACAATGTCAGAGAGCTGTGGATGATTATAAGGGGACTCTGGCCAAGGTGCCTGGATCCTCAGGGTAGAGGGACAATTTCAGAAAGTCAGCTTGGATGGGGTTAGTCTGAGATTGACAGCAGAGGAGCAGCAAGGAACCATGGTAATTTGAATCCCATGAAGGAGGTGTAGCATCATCAGAACCAAGGGGAGTCGAGAATTGATGCAACTACATGTTATTCCAAACCCTGGAGATGCAGGAAGATGAAACCAGAGTGCCAAGAAGGCAGCTACCAGACTGTGGGCCGGCTGGTGTGTAAGGTGATATGAGTTTCACATTAGACTGAGGACAGTCAAGAAACCACCCCAGGGGCTCCGTTCATGACACAGTCGAATCTGTGTTTGTAGAAAAGGCTACCAGGTGGCTTTGTGAATGGAAGTTTTAAGGAGAGGTTGAGAAAAAGAAACTGGGAGGCCAGCTGTGACTGTATGACATTCTGGAAAAGGTAAAACTGTGGAGACAATAAAAAAGATCAGTGAGCAGGATTGGGGGAGGGAAGAATGAACAGACAGAGCACAGAGAATTTTTAGGTGAGAAATATCAATATTCTAATGATATCATCATAGAGGATACCTGTCATTATTCATCTGTCCAAATCCATTGAGGGGGTTCATGCCCAAAGTGAACCCTAAGTGATAAAGTGTCAGGGAAGGTTCATCAATGATAACAAATGCACCAGTCTGGTGGGAGAAGCTGATAATGGGGGAGGCTGAGGGTGAGGGTGGGGGCGAGTTAAGGAAGTATATGAGAAATCTGTACCTGCCTCTCAATGTTGTGTGAACACTTCTATTAAAAAATAAAGAGTTAAAAAAAATGGGAAACCAGAGAGGAGACTGTTAAAGTGATCAAGAGAGAAATACTGGGAGCCTAAACCAGGGTAGAGAGCTGAAGATGGAGGGGAAGGGATCACCAAACATCAAAGAAGTCAAACCAGCAGGTGTGAAGTTGAGCAGAACAGCAGGACAAAGGAAGGAAAGTCATCCTGAGTGATTCTTTCTTTCTAGCCTGAGCCCAGGGAGATGGGGACTGTCATGAGATAGCAAATATGTTATGAGAAGCAGATTTGGGGAGGAAGGTGATGTGTTATTTTCTGGACATTTTGAGGATGCTATTTCTGGGACACCCCGATGGAGAAGTCAGACTGACCTTGACTATAGGGTCAGAAGCTGTGGGATGAGCACTGGGTCGCCCTAAGGGAGCTTGCACAGTGAGAAGAGCAGTGATTCAACAGCAGAGCATCAAGTGGGCTTTCAGAAGGAGCAGTCAGAGGAAGGGATGTGGGGGGTGCTGTCATGAAAGTCAAAGTCAAGGGCTGAGAGTGCTCCGCAAAGAGCGTGTGGTCCTGGAGTCCTTGTTGGGTGTGATAGAGAGGTCCTGATTGTAAGGGCTGGAAACACCTTTTGAAACCTAAAATAGGAATGTTGTTTTTGACCTCCCAGACAGTCATATCAGAATAGCAGGAAATGAATGAGATTTCAGAGAGATATGAAGAAGTAGAAACACTGCCTTTGAACTTCTGTGTGTAGTTTGGATGGTAAAGGGAGTAGAAATACCAGGCAGTTCCTAAACGTTTTAGTCCGTAAAGGAAGGTTTTGGGTTTTGCTTAGTATTAGAGATGTCCTCATACTTTTGTTGCCTGTGGGAAGAGAAGCACTTTAAGCTTTTCAATAATAAGAGGCAAGGAATCTTCTTTGACTCAGGACATCGGAGTGAGCAGAGATCTTAGGAATCTTTTTTGAGGGTGAAAGAATGAGGGACAGCCAAGAACCAGGAAAGAACTTGATGAACTTCTCTCTGGAATGGAGTTCTGGTTTGGTGCCTCAGGTATGGGTTGGACACTTCGTTATAAACTTTCTGGACTTCCATGTATTTCAGCTGTCATCTTTAAGATCTACAGTTGACTTGTGGATCCTGATCACTGGGCTCCAGCCACGTGTCCACACCTTTTGTGCACCATGTGGCTTCCTTCTGTCAGTAATTTTTTACAACTCTTGTCAACTACTGTTGCTTTCTCCAGATTCTTTGTTCTGCCTGCCAAACTGGAATTTTCTTTGCGACCTGCTAACAGGCTCACTCCCCCGTCAACCCAACAGCCAATCTTAGGTTCCTTGTCTTCCCTTCCCCTTGTCTGCTCCAGCTTAATCTATCACAGCAAGTCCTTTCTTCAGATAGAGTCTAAGCAATGTAGGAGTGAGGAAAGGTGTCTCCAAGGTAAGCAATCTCCAAGAAGCCCCTCAATGACCATCTCCTCTGGCATTCACACCCTTGTGCAGTGGTCTCCCACAATGTTCCTGGGTTGGTCTGCATGACATGGAATATGACAGACATGATGATGTGGCACTTTCGAGGCTAGGTCATAAAAGACTTCTGCCCCTCTCTTTATCATAGGCTCTGAAGGAAGCTAGCCGTCACGTGTCAGGACACACACAGCCCTCTGGAAAGGTCTGTGTGGGGACAAACTAAGACCTCCTGCCAGTGGTCCACAGGGAACTCAGGCCTCCTGCCAGCACCATGTAAGTGAGCCTTCTTGGAAGTATGTCTCCAGCTCCACTAGGCTTTTGAGACTGCGGTTCCAGGCAGTGTCTTCACTGTGACCTCAGGGAAGAGCCAGAGCAAGCGCAACCCAGGTAAGCCATCCTGAATCCTTGTCCACAGAACTGAGATAATAAATGTTCCTCCTTATAAGCCGTTATGTCTGCTGGCAATTTGCTGTGCAGCAATGGATAACTAATGCAATGCTCTTCTCACCTTCATCCTCACTCTACCCTTAAAAGAGGGAATGCTGATCTGATTGGCCAGATTGCTGGACATGGATTGGAACTTCCTGAGGAGGATCACTGATGACTGGTCCACAAGTGCCAATATGTCTTGAAATGCTTGGTGACTCAGTTGGTGGTGCTGCGTGCAGGATGAGAAGAGAATTCCTCTAGGTCAAGATTAGGATATAATAGTATATATAGAAGAGGGGGGAGATGAGAAAGAGAGCAGAGAGCAGGGGGTGAGGAAAAGGAAGGTGGGGGGATAGAAGGGGAGCATGGCATCCAGAAGGAAGGGAGGGGGGAAGGAGGGAGGAAGGAAGAGAGGGAGGGAGGAAGGAAGGAAGGGAGGGAGGGAGGAAGGGAGGGTGGGAGGGAAGAAGGAAGGACGGAAGGGAGGGAGGGCGGGTGGGATGGAGGTAGCCGCGCAGGACCTC
>CAUYPK010121777.1:0-24997 GCA_963574355.1 Loris lydekkerianus | reverse complement strand
GCTCTGGACTGGTTCTTCATGTTGCCAGGAGTTTTCTGCTTATTCTTTCTCATGAGTGATTTCTTTTACATGTTTCCTTGCCCTAATTTTCCTTTCACTTCCTCTTGATCTTTAAGTTGCCATGCCTCTGGACTAGGGTTTAGATGAGTGCTTTTGGTACAGGACCAGAAGGATGAGAATGTTGAAGAGCAAGAAGGGATAAAAGAAAGAAAAAAAAAAAAAAAAAAAAAAAAAGGAAAAAGAAAGAAAGAAGAGAAAAAAGGGAAAGGAGGGGGGTGGGTAAAAGGGAATATTGACAAAAAGAAGAGAGACACAGAAAGAGGGAGACAGAGAAATAAAGGTGTACAATAGGATACTTTGACCCAACCTTAAAAAACCCTCAATCTCTGGGGGTCCTGGGTTGCGTGGTTCTCTTTTGGTCAGCAGCTCTTTGCTAGCCTGTTCGGAAACAGTATCCCCTCTTCCCCACCAAGTAGACAAAAATGCTATAAATCAAACCAAAACAAGCAAACAGAAAACTTTATGGGATAAAATTAGGGGAAAAACCAAATAATAGGGGTAGAAACACTAACAAAAATTAAGTTCTAATTATTGAAAAAGGCAACAATGAGAAATTATATTTAAAGTAGAAAAATGGGGAAATAAAAAAAAAGAAAAAAAAATCTATAGGGAAAAGGTTGAAATTAAAAAACAAAACAACAACAACCAAAACAAACAGACAAACAAACAAAAAACAAAAAATAAAAATAAAACCAAAAATAAAGCAGTATATATATCTTGCTAAATATTGTCTGGGCACCAGGTGATCTTCTGGGGTATGAGATGTTAATCACAATGCTGATATGACTGGAGGCCTCTGCTAATTTCTGAAGCCCTGCAGGGTGGAGAGCCTAAATCTCTCCTCAGCTCTCTTAAAAGGCACTTTAAGCTGCTAAACTTGGCTAAGCAGAAGCTTTCCCAGGAAAGTGCTTGTCTCTGGGATCCCTGCTGAAGTCGCTATCCACTTACCAAGAGTGCCAAAACCTGTCTTACTCTGCCCCTGAGGATTAAGGCTGTAAGGTGGCTCAGTCTCTGCCTTTGGGTTGCTCAGTCACTAGATTACTAGCTTGTCTGGATCTTTGTTCTGTAACCCTGGGGGCAGAGCTTGGCAGGGCAGTTCTTTCAGTATGGCTCTGCACAGCCCACAGCCAAACATTATTAGCTCCCTCCAGTTCAGCAGCTCAGTCTGGGGCCCTAAACAACTCTCAAAGTTCTCCACACTCCTCTCCCAAGGCAGTTTCACTGAGTGCCAAGTCCAAAAAAACCAAAACAGCTCACAGGTAAGGCCTTTCCAGTTTGCAACCTCACTTCTGCTATACTTACAGCTGCCAGCGTGATTAGACCAAATGAACACACGCAACCACTTGCCACTTTTCCACTGCTTTTGTCCTCCTCTTAGGGTCCAGAAGTCTCTTTCTGACTCCCTGTGTCCTCAAAGGGATGATAATAGGCATATCCTATGAGCCAGAGATGCCTGGAGTCTTATCTCCCCAGATTCACTGTGCCCAGTTGCAAGGATGCTGTTTCTCAGCCACCATCTTGCTTAGCTGTTCCAAACTCCCCTAAGTCTTTATTTAAGCCAATTCTTTTGTTTGGATGGATGTTTTATCCATTCTTTTCCCCAAGCTTCAATGCCTACCTATGTGTAACCTCCCAGAGATCAGTTCATATTCTCACCTCTTTCAAGAAGCCCTTCTAAGCCCCTTTGATGTTAATTTATCCCCCCTCCCTCTCTCTCTTCCAAACATGTGTAAACACACACAGTTGCTCTCTTTATTCACAGTGCATACGTTTCAAATCCCCCAGTGGATGCCCCAAACTGTGGATAGTACTGAACTGAGTTGCATCAGTTAGAACATGTTTCTGTTCATGTCTTCCACCCACACATTGAAGACCTTTTCCATTTTAACTAAGCACCACCATGCCCTGTGGCTGTAAATTTTTCAGTATGAGGTATGATAGCAAAACTAGTGTGAATTTCTTTTCCCTTCTTCACAATTTCACAGATAGAAGATTCATTCTTAAAATGGATCTTAGCGAGCTCAGAACATGATTTTTTTTTTTCTTTATTAAATTGAGAACTTTCACATTTTCCCTTAAAGGTGGCGTTAATACCTTATGGCTTCTCTTCAGCAGGATTGCTGTATCTCCTAGTGAGCATGATAGTTTCAGTTTTCCGTAAATACACGTTGAAGTCAGTAGACTATTTCCTTGTAGAAACATGAGCAGCACCAAATTTCTCTCTGCTGCATGTCAGGTCACTGTGATATTTGTTCATCTCAGATGTAGAATTTCTGATTCAGCACCGGTGCCCTTACTGCCCTCTGGGTTCATCCCTCATTTGTGCTCTTTTTCATATGTAACTAAAATACCTTCTTTCTTTGCCCCTTTGTCCATCCTGAGCCATCTGCAGCTTTGTGTCTGGTTGGCAATTTTGTGTATTTTCTATTGTGTGCACTTGTTTTGTCTTTTCTTACAGAATTCAGAGAAGACATGGTCAGTCAATAAAACCAGTACATAGTTATTTGCAGATATTAACTTAATTAATTTGATACATTTTGGTTAGAGAACATGTTATTCATTTTTTTCTTTTTTCTAAAGAAACAATCTGGTTTTTTTCTGGAAAATAAACCTACTTACCAGCTTTGGAAGGCTGGGTACTACATAGTGGTGCACTTTCCAGAGAAAGATATCACTATTCTTTGGGACAAGAAGACCACTATTCATATCAAAGTTGGACCACAGTGGAAGGTAGGTCAAGTTAATCTTCATGAAAGATGCAATAAACAAAGTTATATTTACCTTTTAATGTTTGATGGAAAGAAAATGATCAATGATTTCCTTTGAGAACCAGACAACATTTTTCTATGAGAAAGAACTTTCCTGAGTTTGTATGTAGGTCTTTTCGACTTTATCCCTACAGTTTTCAGTTTTCCAAAGTTACTTAGGTCAGCTCCGTTCTTCTCACTCCTTTTGGCTTGGTTATGTGATTTGTTTATAACACAATGAGATCTTACTCTATTTTCCACATTTTCCTCCACATTCTGGGTATTCTCATAAGCCCACATACAGTAAAATTATTTTTAAAAATGTAAAAGAGTTACTATTATGGTATTTAGTGCTAAACCCTTGGCAGTCACGGTTATATTTTACATTGCTATAATTTTGCCTTTGCCAGATTTTACATACATGGAGTGTACAATATATAGCCTTCTGGATCTGGCCTCTTTGATGTGGCAAAGTACATTTAAGATTCAGCCATATCATTATGGGAAGTAATGGTTCTTTTATATTGCTAAGTAGTATTCTGTTGTGTGGGTGTACCATGGTTTGTTTATCCACTCAGGGATGAAGAATCAATTTGAGTTGTTTATAATTTTTTGCAATTTATATTTTAAATTATTTTATATATTATGCTATTAAATATTTTTATGAACTATTGTTAAAAATGTTTAATATCTAACACTATTTAAAATATGATTAAATATTTTAAATTTATATCTTAAAGGTTTTTTATTTGAACATTGGTATATTTTTAAAAATCTAGTTTATTTGAAATTGAGATTGAAACTCATGGATACATATAATTTGTGTCAAATTAGAGAAAAATTCAGATGGCTGCCATATAGGCTCATAAAAATGTAGAAAATTTCATTTTAAAAAAGATTTTAGCTGGGCATTGTGGTTTACGCCTGTAATCCTACCACTCTGGGAAGGCCAAGACAGGTGAATTGCTTGAGCTCAGGAGTTCAAGACCACCCTGAGCAATAGTGACACCCCTGTCTCTACTAAAAATGAACAAACTGAGGCAAGAGGATTGCTTGAGCCCAAGAGCTTGAGGTTGCTATGAGCTAGCACTCCATGGCAGTCTACCTACGGTGGCAAAGTGGGACTCTGTCTCAATAAAAAAAGATTTTAATTTATGCTGTCAACTTAAAATGATTGTATGTTGAAGTCATAATCTTTCAGTCTAAAGGATAAAGGCCAAAGATCTATTATTAGGTTTACTGGCATCTTGCATTTCTTTGCTGAATCTGAAATAACATTTAGTCATTGGTATCCTTTTTCAACTAATGTTCTCTGCCATTATTCATCATATATTCTCCTTTCCTTATTTTTTGGAAACAAGTCAATCATTCATCTTGTACATCCTCCCCCACTGATGCTTCAGCTTTTGGATTACTTCTGGTAATAGTGGCCACTGTCTCCGAATAGAAGTGGTTTCTGACAGCACAGGCTCCATGCTAACAGGTGGTTGTGCCAGGTGTAATCCTATAGACATAGGCAGCCTCCTTCACTATCAAGAAGGGATGCATTCTGTTCTTTAGTATTGAAAAGAGAGTTCAGCATCTTTAAATTCAAAGTTTTTGTTGGCTCACCCCTATAATCCTAGCACTCTGGGAGACCAAGCTGGGTGGATTGCTTGGGCAAAGGGATCACTTGAGCCTGAGAGTTTTAGGTCTCTGTGAGTTATGACACCACAGCACTCTACCAAGGGTGACAAAATGAAACTCTGTCTTGAAAAAAAAAATATATATATATATATATTATATATATATATATGTATAAATTCAAGATTTTAAGGAGGAGTCTCATTGTTTTTGGAAGACTGTCATTACTGCAAGTTCTCCTTCCTATAGAAATGCAATTTTTGATATTATTTTGAAAAAATCCAGTGGGTAATTATTGATGTGAATAGTCCATTTGCACATTACAGTAACCATGATACAATCTATAACAACCTACATTATCTTTCTTATTTAAACATTTATTGTATTGCAAAATCTTAAACATATAAGCCAATAGGTCTTTCATTATCAATATGTTACATGTGCACATAAATTATATATACACACATAGATGTAAATACACACATATCTATATGGTAGCATTTTAACTATACTTTCCCAAATTATTTGTTGTCAGTTGTATCAATGCTAAGATGTTGGTTAGGTGTTGATAAACAGGATTTGGAGGTTGGTAAAAATGTTTTTGAGAATTTAAAATAATAACCAAATATAATTAAATACGTAGGAATATCCACTTTCTTCAAAAATTTATTTTTTAAATAGTTGCTGTGGAAAGTCATAAACACATATTTTGAATCTTTCCAAAGTTTTGGTGAAGATGAATGCTTAAATGTTAAAGTGAATTTAGAATATTTCCTGTTGATTTTTTTTACTTTAGAGCAAACTGTCGGGATTGTGTGGAAACTTTGACAAATGTACTTCAAATGATATGACCACATCCAATAACTTGGAAGTGAGAAACGCGCAGGTGTTTGGAGATAGTTGGGCATTAGGACAGGTAAGTTCAATGTATGTGCTTTTAAAAAAAGCATTTTGGAATATTTTTCCACTAAAACATTTCATTCTCAAAGGATAATTTATTTAGGTAATATTATTTTTGCATAATTTTTTACTGATTCTCAGTTCATGAGCTACTGGCATATTCATCTTCTCATGTAGTTTTGTGATAACCTAATGATGTAAAGAATGTCGTCTCTGTATTATAGATAAAGCTGGGGCTCAGAGAAGTGAAATGACATCTAATATTACAGAGACAGAAAGTAGCAGTGATGACATTCAAACTTATATCTTCTTTCTGATGTTTTCCTCACCAGAGTAAAAGGCTATCAATATGTCTGCATCTTAAAGAATGAAGGAACTTTTGCCACCTCAAAGCCATAAATAAATGAAGGCGACCGTGTTATTAGTGTCACATGGGACAAAGGAGTGTGTTGGGACGGCTTTAGGGTCAACTACCTTTGGGAACAGATGAATAAATTAAATTATATATGGTTCTCTTTTGAAGGACTTCTTGAGATAATACGTGTGTTTGAAGGATTTCCTAAACTCACTAAAAGAACTTATATTTTTATTTATTGATTCTCAAGAAAGTAATGTTCTGTGTGGGACACACTTTGAAAGTATTGAACTATTTCAGATAACAGTCAAGTTGGAAATTGGTTCACTTTTCCTTTTTTTTTTTTTTTTTTTTTACTTCTTGATCTTTTTAATTGATAGAAATGTTTGAAACCACAATTTACTATTGATTACTATTTGGCTAATTGTTTCACTACTTTACCTTATTTACCTAATATGCCTATTTTTTTTAAATAACAAAAAGTGGATGGGATTAAACATTTATCTCATTTGGTCAAATTTGAGCAGAATATGTCATTGTGGTCTCAGTTTATATATTTTAATATCTAAAATAGCAGCTATACAGAGAGATACAAACCCTTTCAATGCTGTCTTCTATCTTGTCATCTTTAGAAGTTTTTGAAGAAATTATTTAAAAATATTTAACATTTCCCCTCTCTGCAAATGAATCAACAAATAATTAATTTCTAATAATACTTAAATATTTAGAGTTGCCCAATAATTTTAAACCCCTTCAAATGAATTTTAAAAAATTCATACCCAAATGGACAAAGGTGACACTCAAATCATTCATTAATTCATTACCTTTTACTTAACACTTAATGTTTTCCATGACACAGACACATAATATGCATAATGCAGAGTCTTTGTCCTTAAAGAATTTAGAGTATAGATTAGTAGGTAAGGCAGAAAAATTACCAATAAAAATGTAGTGAAATAGGAATTTTGATAGAAGTGCTCAGAAAATGGGGGTTGTGATGGTGCAAGGTAAGTTTCTGGAGGGGATACCCGGAGATGAATTTTACATGATTTAGAGAAGCTAGGAAACTGAAAGTCTTTCCTACACAAAGTAGGAAAGATTATGATAGGAAAATAACGGGCCATGGCATAGGGAGTGAATTTCAAGAAATCCAATATAGTTGAGTTTTTGGGTTGACACAGGGAATGGCCAGAGTGTGGAGTACAGATCCGCAAAGTACAAGGACCAGGAGCCTCTGATAATACAGCTGGAAAGGTCAAATCAGTGAAGATTTAGAAACTTACATAAATTTGAGAGACATTAAAGATTAAAAACCATCACTATCTGTTTTGAGAAATTATGTTAGGAGTTTGGACGCTTCAGAAAAAGTCTCATGACTCACCGGTAGATGCTGGCGACCCTTCCACAGAGAGGGACCTGTGGTCAGTGTGGGCAGGACGATGATGTGGAGATGAGTACGGTTCAGGATGTGTTGAGAGAGTAAGTGACGGAGAGATATTTAGATGGAAACTTCAGGTTCTGAAAGCCAGCAAGGAGATCTGGGATGGAAACAGGGATTTGGCAGTTGTTAGTAACTTGGAGTGGTTGAAGCCAGGATAAGTATATAGAATAAGAAAAAATAGAGGTTTGAGGGTTAAACTGTGCAAAAGAGGGAGGGGTAAGGAGATTGGGGAACAGCAGGCAAGGTAGTTAAGAGGAGGCCCAGCAGAAAGTTGTGGCATTGAAACTAAAGGAGGAGAGACATTTATGAAGAAGAGAGTATTAAACAGAATCAAAGGCAGAGAAAGAACAAGCAAAATATCTGAGAAGTTGCCTTTAAGTTTAGTATTGAGAGGTTATCAACGACCTTTCCCAGGACAGATTCAGGGAAGTGGATTGGAGAGGGCGGAGCCCAAATTGCTGAGGGTATGGGATTTAAGGCTGTAGAGATTTGAGAATATACAACTTCTTAGAAGATGATTTATGATGGAAAAAAAAAGAGGTAAAAATTAAGAAGGAGGTTCATGCTTATGAAGTTTTTTGAATCACATCAAAGCTGCACTTAGGATGATTTAAAAAGTATTTATCTCCATACTATCTCGAATATTGCGTGATTTTAATATTCTGTTTAGTTGCTTTCAAAAGTAGTACATGTTCTCAACAGTGCGTGGGATGAGAGCAGATGCTTTAAGTAAATCCTGTCTAAAAGCGTCAGAACATATTAGATGCATTCGTGAAGAATGGAGTCAGGTAGGTTACTCTGATTTCAGCTTGAGAAATCACTCCTCTAAAATTTTCTTTTCTCCCTTGAATTTGTTCAACAGTGTGAAAGTCCAGATGAAACAATTAAACCCTGTGAGGCACATCAGAATAAATTTCCTTATGCCAAGAAAGAATGCTCCATTTTGTACAGCGACGTTTTTGCTTCTTGTCGCAACGTGGTAAATGAATACTTTACTATATTCTCAAAATGGTAGAGTTATTGCTGTATTTGTAATATTAAGATGTATGGGACAGATGATTCAGTTACCCACTGGCATTTTAGATGTCAGGCCTGACCATTGTTTGTTTGTTCTGTGGAAATGATGCACTTCAGTTGATTGACTTTCTCTCTGTGTCATTTCACAGTGTAAATTTGTGCATGATATTTAAAAATAGCATATAGTAATCTGTTTTATTTTTATGAAATATTATTTTTATATATTATTTTATGATGAAGGGCATAATTGTATTTCTTCAGAGAATATTGCCAAATGGACATTCTTTCCTTCAACCCAAAGTTTAGTTTGAAAATATTATTAATATGTCTGTAGACCGTGCGCCTCTTCTTCAGGGAAGTTTCTCTTCAAGTCCCTGTAAAACATAAAAAAAGAAAATATTATTAATAACACATTTTAAATGGTTTTAGAAGTACACCTCAGAAGGAATGTCATTTATTTCAGAAATTTAACTTTCTGAACTCCTTTATAGCATAATAATTTTAAGTCTTGATAGAATTTAAAAAAGTTTAACATATTTCTAAGAATCAAGTGGTGCTTCTGTTGCATACCAAGATATGCTAGTTGTCTTGAAGAAACATCCTTGTGTGATATGAGTTCTGAGCTAAGTTGGCTGCTTTTTTCTTGGAACACCATTTTACTTGCAAGAACAAATGGCAGATAAATTCGGTTATTCAGACTAGTGTATTTGGCAGATATTTTCTTGAAAATAAGTGAAATATACTTGAGGGTATTTGTTGCCCTTGATAAAATTTGAACTTTCAAGTGAAAATTAGAATTTGGTAGAACTTAGATTCACCCCTGTGAGCTTCTAAGTTTTGCAATATTTAATGGAGTTTCTAATGATTTGGATGGTGATGTTAACAAATGTGACTCTCTGCTGTTGCACATAATCAAATGTGTTCACATTTGGAAGACCTGCGTAAGGGGGTGGATTTTCTAATTGACTCATGAATGATGCTACAAAATTATGCAGGACTAAAATAACCATTCAAATGGCAAAATAAAACAAAGGATTTTATTGTTTTGAAGTATAAAATTCACTGGTACAATTTCATATTTGACATGCAGATAAGTTTTAAAAAAGCAACTTTTTTTGAGTTTTGATATAGTATCAAAGAATGCCATGATTACCTGAAAAGGATACTAAAACACTTCTGTTTTTCCAATTATCTGTGTGTGGGACAGGATTTTCTTGATATTCTTCAACTCAAACTAAAATGAAACAAAAACATTGCCACAGACCCTAAAGAAGCAGACATGAGAGACCAGTTGTGTGCTTTTAAGCAAGACATTTAAGAGATTTGCAAAACTGTAAAAGAGTGTACTCGCCTTACTATTTTTTTCTGTTTTGGTAAATATAGGTATTTTTCACTAAAAACTTGTTATGTTAACATGTAATGAGTCCATTACTGTTATTTTTAAAATGTCTAATTTTAAATATTGAATATAGTATATATTGATAGCTATAATCCCATACACAACATCTCTTTGGGGATCGCAATAATTTTTCTGAGTATAAAAGGCTTCTGAAACAAAATAGTTTGAGGAATGCTATATTAGAGGCACATAGGCAGACTAGACCTCTGTTTATAAAAAGCATTGCTTTTGATATTTTTCAGTTTCCAAAGGTCATACCTTGGAAGACAAGAAATACCATGTCAGCTGGAGTCCTGAGCCACAGATGCTGCTGGGTTTTCCTCAATGTCATTTGAAAAGAAAAATTAACTCATGAGTTGACCTATAAAATAAAGTACAAATTAGTGATACCAAACCCTGCATTTTTAAATAACACATTGTCACTATATTAATTTTTATCAGCTGCTTAAATATAATGCAAATAAAGTAAACTAATTAAATAAACATGAAGAATTTTTTAAAGCTTACTATTGCCATTCCCAGTCACTACAATGTCACCTAACAGGAGGAAGAGAATAAGAAATAAAATAACGTAAAAGTACAATTGGAACCAGGACATACTTTTCTGTTAATGCCATGTGACTATGCCTAGGAGTATAATGAAACATTAATTTCCAAAATTATTGATCTGTTATTTTGCAGAAGTTGAAATTACATTTATTCATTAACTGCATTATTTGTTTTGCTGGTTCTTTGATAATGACTCTTGCCTAATACATTTTCTTTCTCCTTTGGGCAATAAAGAGGTGTGAGGTATTGAGAACTCTCTGGGTGGCAGTGGTAAGCTGATATTATCACATTTTGAAAACATACCCGTTAGTTTTCTTTAGAGGGGTTGACTTTTAATCATTGTCAGGACCTTTATTGAAATGAAATCATCTCTAACGTCATTTTTCAGATTGATGTTACTTCTTTTGTCAAAAATTGCCATGAAGATACGTGTAACTGTAACCTTGGTGGGGACTGTGAGTGCCTGTGCACTAGCATAGCAGCATATGCATACAAGTGCTGTCAGGAAGGACTGTCCATTCACTGGAGATCACCCACTGTTTGCTGTGAGTACCTTACTCAACATTTCATGTGGGAACCATATAAGGAGGTCCATACTAATGGGTGTTTTATCGTAGAACTCATGTCATCACACTTAAGAAAATAGAATTAATTTAAAATGACCACATTTTATTTTACTTTGATAATCTTAAATTATAGTGTGTCAAAATATGTATAAACTGAAACAACTGAGAAATTTTTCTGTTCTCTGACTGCTGACACTGTACCACTTAACATTTAAATTATTTATATGCCATCCTCAGAGAAATTGCTTATGATTTTGATCCTTTTATGTCTGTAAAAGATCACTGCTTCCATTAGAAAAAACATTTTTTAAAAGACACCTGAATTTTCTTTCTCATTTGAGTCTTTAAACTGAATTTACCTAGATTGGTGTTAAGTCATCTGCAGAAAGCCTGGGATTTGAATACTTTCAGTGGACATTTTTAAATTGGCAGATGTATTTGCCCACCTTTAAAATAATCACGGAATTTGATCAGTTATGACACATCATTAAAGAATCCCCTTTTCTCAGAGAAAGTTCCTCAATGTGATGCCACTTTCTGTTCTTTCATGTAGTTATTAGTAAATATATGGCCATATCTGATGTGCATTTAGTTAAGTGGTCAGCTTCTTATACAGTTTAATATTTACTGTTTTTTTTTTTTCTTTTAGCACTTGATTGTGAATATTACAATGAAGGTATGTGGCATTTTAATAAAGAATATCACTATAATAGTCTATTGGATGTGTTTTCAGATTAAAAGTTCTTGAATAAATTGTGTTGGGAACAAAGTATAAATAGTTTATGACTTGCTATACTGTAACTCCACAAAGGCTTTTAACTTGAAAAAGTTTTCTAAATTTATAAATATTTGTGTTAAGATCTATTCCCTATAAAGTAAAAAAAAAAAAAATTGTGTAATTTATGTTCTCAGCATTTGAGGGCCCTCAATAAATAAATAAATAAATAAATAAATAAATAAATAAGTCAGTGAAGTTATTAATAGTTAGTTTTTTTAGGCAAAAAGGATAAAAAATGTATATACCAAATCTGTACATTTTACCATTATTTAAAATATGAACATTATTCCATATTCTTAAAATTTCTTGATCTTTTAACTGACAGATATGTTGTATTTAGTATTTTGAGACGTGCCTACATTGTGAAAGGATCACATCCGGCTAGTTAGCATGTCCTTGACCTCAAATATTTATCATTTCTTGGTGGCAAGAACATTTAAAATCTTCTCTTTTAGCTATTCATCCTTAAAAATACTGCACATTTTGTTATTGTGTCAACATGGATAAACTTAGAGGACATTTTGCTAAATGAAATAATCCAGGCACAGCAAAACAAATACTATTAACATATGACCTCACTTGTATATGGAATCCAAAAATGTTGCACTCTTATCAATCAAGAGTGAAATGGGAGTTACCAGAGGTGGTTGTTGGTGTTGAGGGTACTGGGCAGAGAAAGGAGAGGTGCTGGTCCAGGGTACAAAGTTTGAATTAGCTAGGAGGAGTCAGTTCTGGTGACGTAATGCTCAGCATGGTGACTATGATCAAATTGTTATTATGTGGTAGAAATCAAAGAAACAAGTACAAGTGCAATGATACTAACATAAGGAATTTGTTTTACCATAAATAGGCAAAGATATTTACATATTACCAGGATGTGAACTTAATCATATGATAGCAATGAAAACCTCCTATCCTCACTAAACATCCAGATTTTCCATGAGAAATCTGAGAAATTTTGCCTAAAACTAAGGCATATATAAAGAGAAACAGACAATTGTATCCTCAGTGAAAATGTCAAAAGATAGCAGAGTTGGAGTCTGCTTTTTGTCAAGTCTAGTTGATAAGTAAGGCACCGACACCAAAACCTAATGCAGGCAAATGAGGTGATATAAAGAGGTGTCATTTTGTCAGTAACGGGACAAACTCTGGACTCATGATGGTTGGGTCAGTTAGAGAAATAGTTACAGGAAATCTAGGCCAAGCAACTGATCTAACACACTTTGGGGTGGCTTACTGAGTCAGGGAGAAATTGCCAGTTAATTACTTTTAGAGAAATGGAGATGATTAATTAAAATGAAAATGAGAATTTTAACTTTCATCTGTTTTGTCACATTTATGGAAGTTTAATAAAGGAGAACAATTCAGCACATTTTCTTTTTTATTTTATTATTAAATCATAGCTGTGCACATTAATGTGATCAAGGGGCACCATACACTGGTTTTATAAACTTTTTGACACATTTTCATCACACTGGTTAACATAGCCTTCCTAGCATTTTCTTAGTTGTTGTGTTAAGACATTTATATTCTACATTTACTAAGTTTCACATGTACCCTTGCAAGATGCACCATAGTTGTAATCCCACCAATCACCCTCCCTTTGTACCCCTCCTCCCTCCATCTCCTCCCTCTCCCCATTCCCCATATTCTTAGGTTATAAGTGGGTTATAGCTTTCATGTGAAAGCCATAAATTAGTTTCATAGTAGGGCTGAGTACATTGGATACTTTTTCTTCCATTCTTGAGATACTTTATGAAGAGAAACTTCTCTGAAGAAGACAGGTGCATGGCCTACAGACATATGAAAAAAATGCTCATCATCTTTAATCATCAGAGAAATGCAAATCAAAACAACTTTGAGATATCATCTAACTCCAGTAAGATTAACCCATATCACAAAATCCCAAGACCAGAGATGTTGGCGTGGATGTGGAGAAAAGGGAACACTTCTACACTGCTGGTGGGTATACAAATTAATACATTCCTTTTGGAAAGATGTTTGGAGAATACATAGAGATCTAAAAATAGATCTGTCATTCAATCCTATAATTCCTCTACATCCAGAAGACCAAAAATTATATTATAACAAAGATATTTGTACCAGAATGTTTATTGCAACCAAATTCATGATTGCTAAGTCATGGAAAAAGCCCAAGTGCCCATCGATCCATGAATGGATTAATAAATTGTGGTACATGTACACCATGGAATATTATGCAGCCTTAAAGAAACATGAAGACTTTACCTCTTCCATGTTTACAATGATGGAGCTGGAATATATGATTATTTTTTAATGCTAGGAAGGAGGATACAGAATCAAAAGCTTAAATTTCTGGCTGGTGAGTCTTCTTAAGGGTTTGGATTCTTGCATTCAGACATGATTTTGGTTCATATCCTTGTGGAACTTCCTACACAGATTTTATGAAGAGGATGGTGAAAAGAAGAGTAGGAACCTCTCCTTAGAACTAGGCATAAGAAATACAAAACAATTCAGGCTTGTTTTTTATCATTGGAAGAAACTGTTCTGTTCAGAGTAGGAGTTTTTGTCCTTTGGTGAATGAGATTTAGAATTTTTTTTTTATTTAGAAATTCAGGAAGAACAAAGTAGAAAGACTTCCCCTTAGTAACGTAAGCTTTTGTTTCTGTGATGAGAGGCTGTTAGTTCCAGGTGGCCCAGCTCAGTGGAGCAGGAGTGGTGCATGGATGGGCACTCTGCACAGCATGAGGGAGTAGAAGTCTTATAACAATTTTGGTGTGACTTGCATAGAACATCTTCTCTGCATATATCATCATACAATCTACATTCTGACATATGTAGCAAAGGATTCATGTATCCTGGATCCTGCCAAATTCACCTAATAAGAAAGAAATTTACTTAAGCATCTTTATGACTGCCCATGATTTCAACTTTCCTAGTTCTTTGATGTGGTGCCTAAAACAACTGAACACAATTTAGGGAAAAGGATTAGAACTCAGGGTCTGGTCCTTAGTATTAGTTCCATTCTGTTGATATAAACAGATAATAGAAAGCCTGGTCTTCTATATTCCCACACAGAACCTGCTTCATTCCACTCTCTCCTAACTGCAGGTCACAGTGGCTTACTGCAAATCTGCTGCTTGTGAGAAGACCACTCCCACTTTCACAATTTTTACTTTTTTGTTATTCTCACTAGGACAGGGCCTAAAGTTTCTCTTCTCTAGAAAATTTCCTCTTATTCATCAAAGTTTAGTTCAAGTGTCACTTTTTAATCACACATTTTTTATCTTTCACATAAAAAGCTTTATGTGAAACCTTCACAGCTTGTGATCTCACCCTGTGTGGCTTCTTCTTGAATCTCTTCCTTTTGTCTGGGCGAACAATTAACACTTCGTGAGCTCTGTCAACTTTACAAATGGTCCTATCTTGTCTCAACTTAATTTCAGGCTCACCAAAGAACAAGAACATATCTAACTTTTTCTTGTATGTATTAGAGCACAAATTTTCAGTGAATTGATTGAATTAAACCAAAATAGTGTGAGATCAACATGCTCAGGACTAACTATAGAAAAATATCCTTGGTTGAAAATTGAATATTTTTCAATTTACCAGAATTACTAAGCTGTAATAAATATTATCTATTTTGTTCTTTGACATAGATATTTCACATTTGTTTGGCATAACTTTTCCCCCTCTCCTACCTGTGCCCTTTGGTAGTGTCTTTCCACATCAACTATATACTGGCCTTGCAACTTGCTTTGGCCGTTAAGAGCTGTAAATTGCTTGCACTTTCATTCTTATCTGTCACTTGCTGCTCTTTAGAACCTGGGAACTGCCATGTGCAGAAGCATAGGCAAGCTTCTGAAAAGATGAGAAGCCACTTGGAACAGTGACAAGTCAACCCAGCTGAGATCCTGCAGTCCAACTGAGAAGAGGAAGGCTATCCCAGACCGTTCACTCCCCTTAGCTGAGCTGACTCAATCCAAAAGAGCCACCCAGTCTACCCACAGGCTTCTTTTAAGCCACTAATTAATGTGCATATTTTCTAAGTTAGTGAAAGTAAACCAATCTCAGAAATTACAGCATGCAGAAGGGAAACCAATTATTTCAAATTACCCCTGTCCGGCAGTATTGTGGCTGCCTAGAAGTGTTCAGAACAACAATGACATAAGACTGTCAGTCAGAGGTTGAAGAGCTAGGCATGTGCCCAGAATCTGAACTGAAAATCATATGAAAAAACTTCTCAGACATATCTCTTCTAGAATAGAATTTTTCCATGTAGATAACCTGGGAGAAGTATTAATGCAAGATCACATATTTACTTAAACTGGAATTTCTGGTTAGTTTATTTAGTCAAGTGTCTAATTCTGGAGACAATCGTATATAAAATAGTAATTTTTTTAAAGTTTTCTATAAGATTTTGAATACTATTCAGACTATCCATTCTTTATGAGGTAAAGCCATGTATGTCTAAACCACTGTGAGTCTTTTATTTATTGATGCTGATAGATTGATTTTCACATGTGATTCAACTCATTAATTATTATAAGGCTATGACTTAAAAGTTCCCGTTTATGCAAAAGTTAATTGGTTGTATTTGATAACTGATCTTTCATTTAATTTAGGCTTACAAAATTATACTATTTTTTTCTTTATTTTATAAACAATCTGTATATTAGCTACTTGTTTTATACTATTTATTTATGCATATTTATTACTTGGTCAGTTTTTCAAAAAATTTGACTATTTCAAAAATTATTACAAAGATCACTTCTTTTAAATTATAAATCTTTTTAATATTAGTTTTATTCTGTTTCATTTTATTTCATACTTTAATCTTTTTGTTTATACTTTTTTTAAAATTTCAGATTAATATAAAGGTACAAATACTTAGGTAATATGTTTACATATGTTAGGTAAAGTTGCTGTTGTTGTGTCCCGCATCCAGGAGGTGTGCTGTATACACTTATATTGTGTCCATTAGATGGGAGCACATCAATCCTCATTCTGTCCCCCCCCCCCCCAACTTGAACTGAATTAACTTTTTCTCATGGGGGCATGTATTAGTTCATTTACTAGCTTCATATTACTATTGAGTACATTGAATAGTTGCTTTTCCATTTCATGTGATACTTTACTAAAAAGGGGTTTCAACTCCATCCAGGTTAATACAAAAGATATAAAGTCTCCAACTTTTTAATGGCCAAATAATATTCCATAGTATGCGTATGCCACAGCTTGTTAATCCATTCCTGATGGGCATTTAGGTTGTTTCCACATTTTGGTGACTATAAATTGAGCTGCAATAAACAATCTAGTGCAAATGTCCTTATGATAAAATGATTTTTTTTCTTCTGGGTAGGTATCTATTGATGGGATTGAGGGATCAATTAGAAGATCTATTTCAAGTTCTTAGAGGATTCTCCATACTTCTTTCCATGAAGGTTATATTAGTTTGCCACCCCATAAACAGTGTAAAAGTGTTCCCTTCTCTCCCCATCCATATCCAGCATCTACAGCTTTGGGACTCTGTGGTGTGGGCTATTCTCACTGGGATTAGGTGATACATCAGGATGGATTTGATTTGCATTTTTTTGATGGTTAGGGATAGTGAGAACTTTTTCATGTTTGTTGGCCTTTTGTTTTTCAGAGAAGGTTCTGTTCATGTGTCTTGCCCAGTGACAGATGGGATTGATTGTTCTTTTTTTGTTAATCAATCAGAGTTCTTTGTAGATTCTAGTTATCAACTCTTGTCAGACTTGTAAGATGCAAACATTTTTTCCCACTTAAATGTTGTCTATTTGCTTTTCTTGTTGTGTCTTTAGCTGTGTAGAAGCTTTTCAGCTTAATTAAGTCTCATTTGTTTATTTTTGATGTTGCCATTGCAACTGAAGGCTTCATAAAATTTTTCTCTAGGTGCTTCATGTCTCAGCTTTAAATCTTTTTTTTTTTTTTTTTTTTTTAGACAGAGTCTCACTTTGTTGCCCTCAGTAGAGTGCTGTGGCATCACAGCTTACAGCAACCTCAAACTCTTGGGCTTAAAGTGATTCTCTTACTTCAGCCTCCCAAGTAGCTAGGACTACAGGTGCCCACAATGCCTGGCTATTTTTAGTGACAAGGTCTCACTGTAGCTCAGGCTCATCTTGAACCCATGAGCTTAGGCAATCCACCTTCCTCAGGCTCCCTGAGTGTAAGATTTAAGTCTTTTATCCATCTTGAGTCAATTTTTGTTAGCCATGAAAGGTACAGGTCTAGTTTCAGTCTCTTACATGTTGTTCCACCACCATTTATTGGTTCTTCCAACACCATTTATTGCGTAGGGATTCTTTTGCCAGTGTATTCTCTTGTTTGGTTTATCAAAGATCAAATGGCAGTTAGTGGCTGTATACTTGTTCTTTTAAAATTCTTCTGTTGAATATTTAACTCATTAAATTTTGTTATTTACTTTCAATTATAAATCTCCACAAGTTTTGATGTGTTACATTTACATTATATTAATTTTCATATATGTCCTAGTTTCTAGTATAATCTTTGCTCCACAAAGCATTTAAGCTACTGTATAAGCATCAGTCTATGATCAGTGACTTTTTTCTTCCAACAAATATTTATTCACCATCTTGTATGACCCAATAACAATGTATCTTGTGACACAACTAAATTTTGGTATAGTTTCTAGGTTAGCAAAAGGTGAATGATTTTGGAAAATACAACATATAAAGCAAAGACAAGTCTTTCAAATGACCTCTTGTGTAGTAGCATTTAGCTATCCAGAAACTTTAAGACTACAATGACAAAAGATTATTTTAGATGATTCTAATTTGGGCAGTATAATTTTATAAAATTGGTAGTAAGAACTTGGCACATTTCTCACATTATAGATCTTATTTGGTTTTTACTTAGAATTAAACTGAGTTCTCAATTAAGGTTAGAAGTTGAACACCCTGCCTTCCTCAGTATATCCAAATACTGTATTTTTTTTTTTTTTAATTTATGGAGTCTATACCATGGCCCAGGGATTAGATCAAATTTAGAGTAGAATTACATATCATTCTGTATTTTAATGTAACTTATCCATATGTAAAGGATGTAAAAACTAAGGTATATAAATGTTAATACTATTACCTTGACCAAAATCACAAGCAATGAGTTGTAGCAGGGGTTGAAGTCAAAGATAATTTATTCTCTAGTATCTGTTCATAACTGTTTTATAATTGTGGTTCATATAAACAGGTTAATGTTCAAAATGCAATTATTTAACTTCCAGATTTTTAAAATTAAAGAATAATGCCAATTTTGTCCTAAAATATATGAATTCAAACACTTATCTATTTTTATATGTTTAAGAAGATACATGTGTGCTAAAAATATGAAGAAAAATAAAAAAAAAAATCAAAGAGGGTAACAAGAAAAGCAAGGACTAGAAAGAAAGTGGAGTAGTTCTGCCTTGATTCTCTCATCAATATTGTGAGCAATTTAAAATTTTACAAGTTGGTAGAGGTATAGATTCTCTTTTAAAACATAAGAGGTAGGAATTTGGTAATCTTGGTAATCTCTGAGATTATGATAATCTTTGAGAAGTTCAGGTTAGCATTATTTTAGGTGAATGACCATGATATTCTAGGGAAAAACACATTCCTCTGAGCACTTTTCAAACCACATCTATTCGTTAGTTATCTTTTTTTTTTTTTGAGGCAAATACAAAATTATCAGTGTTTACGGTTCTGAAAAGTTGTAATGAAAATGTATAATCTGAAGTCACAGAATGGCAGGTTTTTGAGCTGTAACTGTTTGCACCCACAGGATCAAGAACAGAGATCAGCCCCACACAAAGGACTCAACAAATATTTTCTAAATTGAATTAAATATTGTTACTTTTCATTCTACAATGTCTATCAATCACAATAATGGATTATGTTTCAGAGGTGGCAGCAGTGCCCAGTCATCTGAATTGTCCATCCTTCAAGAAAGGTGTCATTTCTTCTGGTCTTTTTCTTATCAACTAACAAGAAAGAGTTGAGGAAAGAATTCTCATTGTTTAATGTGATCTTATGGGGAAACACATTTTCTTTTTAGATTTGTTGAAAGCAACACCATTCTAGTAAAATGACACCTGTCAAGTTTCTTGATGGTTTCACATTTCCTGATACGATTGCAGGTGTATAAAAGCACACTAGGCTGGTCTTAAGCACTTCACTGGCATGAATAGGATAGCTATAATTACTGACTTTTGCCTGGTGTTAAAAAATGCCAGAGGGCATCCCAATCTCTGTAGATGAGTTCTCCAGGATTTAATTAGCTCTTTCCTTCTATTCTTTGTTGAACTATGCTGTTCCTAATACCTGGTGCTTGCTTCACCATGGGTCAAAGCAGGTAGCTGTCAATTATTTAATATTCATGACACTTTTTAACAAATGAAGTGTGCATAAAGCCTATGGTATGAGGATACTGAATCCAGTTCATTTATGGAATAGATAGCCTACTTATTTGAATAATAATTGGTGAACTTAAGGACAGAGGAAATTTTGTTCTTAAATCTTAAAATCTGTCTTCTTTTTCTACTTGTAATCAGTGAAAAAGAGAGGAGAGATGGAAGTATTTTCTAGGATTTAGTTTCTAGTCTCTGTTATCTCAGTATATCAATTTTGCACATCACTCATGTTTCAATTTTTCATCTTTAAAATGGGTAATTGAATCAGCTGATCTTTAAAACTCTGCTGCTTTTAAATGTCCAAGTATTGACAATCATTATGGAAATTTTTATCAAATACAGACTCATTTTTCTCTAAAATAGATTACTGGGGGAAATTCTAATTTTTGTTTTATTCTAAGTATGTACTATAGAGAGAAGGAAATTATATAACTTTTTTTTTAGCTCTATAATTTCTGTGCCTTGACAAGTTTGTAAACAATTTTGTTGGTTATGCCAGTGACATAAAGGCATTTTGGAACAAATTTCTAAAAGTAAGTTACACAGCTCTGAAAGTTATAGTAGTTTTCTCCAGCCTCAGGTTACATTTCAGTGCCCTCAAGCAGGAATGTATTGAGTATCCTGGTTAGTACCTCCTTGAAATGCCAAACTAATTGCCTCTTTTATGCCTCTGGAGCATCTGGCTCCTTAAAAGTATATTAGAGTACAGTTGAATCTAATTCTGAAGGTTGGACTAATAGCTTAGCTCATAGTCATTGCTCATTTAAGCTAACGTCAACATTTTCTTTGGAGATCAGACCTTTGATTTCACTTTTGCTTAATCTGTTGACATCAGAATGGAGAGGCAACTAATCACCAATATGATACAGAGATTTTTTAGTTTATATGTTGCATTACAGCAATTTTTAAGTAATGACAATGACCCTAGCATATCTAGGTGTACCACAGGGTTACACTTTGCAGAGAGTATGACAAGATTCAGGCTCTTACAAATAAGATTTGTTTAATGCCATCCTCAGAAAAATAATAGGAGTTTTTAAAAGCTTTATTTGGGCATAGTAGACATGTAAACTACACACATTTTAAGTTTATAATTAATTAATTTGTGAATATGTATATACCAGTGAAACCGTCACCATAATTTAGATAATGAGCATATCACCACCTCCCAAAGTTCTAAATGCCCCCTGGTAATCTCCCCTATGCCTATTCCAGGCTCTCTCCCCAGCCATCACCTGAGACACTATTTGTCACTATTGCTTCATTTGTATTTCTGGACTTTTATAAAAATTGAATCATATAGTATAAACTTTTCTTTTGGCAGGACTATTTTCTTTTTTTTTTTACTTAGCATACTTATGAAATTCACCCATGTTGCTGCACGTAGCAATAGTTCATTTCCTTTCACTGTTGACTAGTATTGTATGGTATGAATACAACACAATTTGTCCATTCCTCTGTTGATGTGCATTTGTATGATTTCCAGTTTGGGGCTATTACAAATAGAACTGCTATGAACATTCATTCCCAAGTCTTCATACACACATCAAGGAACTTCACAGACAGGTGTCATTTACTGGAATTGAGTTGCTTACACAAATCTAAAAAGAAAATGTATTTTCTTGCTTAGGTCAAATTAACCAATGAGAATTCTCTTCTCATCTCCTTCTTGCTAGTTGGTAGGAAAGGGACCAGAAGAAATGACTCTTTGCTTTCAAGATGGAAAATTCGGATGTTTGGGTAATACTGCCACCTCTGAAGCATAATACATTTTATTAATTCATAAACATTGTAGAATGTAAAATAACAATATTTAATTCCAATTCAGAAAATATTGAATTAGCCCTTTGTGCAGGGCTGATCTCTGTTCTTGATCCCTGTGGATGAGATAAGTTATAGTTCAAAAGCCTATTAATTCTCTGACTTCAAATTATAATTTTCATATACCGTATATACTCGAGTATAAGCCAAGTTTTTTCGGCACAAAATTTGTGCCGAGTTCGGGTTTTTCAGCACAAATTTTGTGCTGAAAAAAACTCGGCTTATACTCGAGTATATATGGTATATGTATATGTACATACATGTGTATGTTTGTATATTTGTCTTTCCATTTCTTTTGGTTGGATAAATAACTAAGAATTCTGAAGTTAATAATTAGTTCTGATACCTTTCTTTTGTAGATTATGTTAGATTTTATATAAAGAAGATCACATCATCTGATAATAAATATGGTTTTACTTCTTCCTTTAAAACCTAGAAGCATTTTATTTCTTTTTATTACCTGATTACACCATCTAGAGCCTTCAGAGCAATGTTCAATAGAACTGCTAGAAACAAACATTCTTATTTTGTTTCTGATCCTATAATAAGTTATTTAGAATTTTATTATTAAGTATGATGTTGTATCTGTATAGGTTTTCATAAACATCTTTAATCAGGTTGAGGAAATTCCCTTGCATTACCAGTTTGTTCAGAATTTTTATTAGTAATGGATGCTAGATACTAATCCTTAATGCTTTTTCTACATACATTTGAGATGAGCATGACTTTTTTCATTTATAGTTTACTATTAATAGTATTGTGAACTGCCTTGATTGGTTTTCAAATGTTAAGCAAACCTTGCATTTTGAGAACCATTTTAGTTGGTAATGATGCATTATCCTTTCAATGGGTTGTTGCTTTGATGCAGCCAAAGATATTTATTTCTTATAAATATTGAATACTATATACTTTGGGTATAATCGTGAACATTCATTAAGAGCATAATCTTATTAGCTAAATCTCCTAGGCCAAAATCCCAGCGTAGGCTAAGTTACAAAAGCTATCTCTGCCAGAGCTTACTTAACTGTAAAGTGTCAGTAAGAACAATAGACCAGCTACTTCACAGGCAGTTAGTTATTAGGCCAAAATTAGATAATACAATGGGAATACAGCACAATGTCCAGTATACAGCATGTGCTAGATATGGAATTGTGCTACCTAGCCCTTAGGAACTATACTGACGCCTGCCCTTACATATTGCATTTTAGTTTTATTATCATATATACCATTTCATATATTGAATTTTATTGGTTATTTTCCCCCTCTCTCATATAAACCCTTTGATGGTGGGCATTTTTATTTTTATTTTGTTTCCAAGTCTATTCCTATTGCTCAATAACAGTGTGTGGCACAAAGCAAGGCACTAAACATTCTCTGACTGAATGAACAGCTGCCACTTCAATAACATGATAGATGGAGCAATTGAGATACAACTAGCACTATCCGGAGAGGAAGAGATGAATCAATGCAGGAGATTTTTGAGAATGCTGTAATAAAGAATCTGGATGGATAAATACAACATCCCATAGTGTGAGCCCCAAAATAAGGAAATAAGAAGAACCTCAGGTTGCCAATGTGGCAATTAGCATGGTCTGTGCAGGAAATAATGAGAAGAAAACCTAGAGAAATAGCGAAACATTTATGGTGGCAAAGAAAGACAAATAGAATTAGAAAATATAAAAATGAGGCCAGATTATGAATAGCCTCAAATGCTAGGGTGAAAGTTTGGTTTGATACCAACTTTTGCATGTCCTGACTCAGATGTGTTTGTTTATAAACCTTGGAAAGAAATAGAGGAGGATAAGGTTACAGCTCAACCGAGAAGATGTCAATTTGCCCTGTAGTTACTTGTGATTTGGAGCAATTCCAAACAAAAGCAGCAAATCGAAAGATCCTATCCCCGCTTTATTTTCTCCCTTTCACTTTAAGAATACCAATTACCAGTGATTGAAAGGAAATATTTTCATGATATTTCCCCAGACCTGATTGTGTTACAACTCTGGAGACAATCTCCAGTGCTGCAGTTGGGATATATTTACAGAATATCGAGTTTGGATTTTATGCCTTGTTTTTGCTATTATATGGAGGTTACTTTGATGTCTATTATACTGCTGGATTGATACAAATTATAGTCAGATAAAGGCAATCAACTTTTTTTTTTTTTTACTAGTTCTTCAAATTGTGTCCTTCTCTCTGTAGAAGACAACAGTAATTTCTGGTACTTCAAAAATTTGATGCAATACCCAGCTCAGCTCTCAAGACATTAAAGGGTATGTTTTATACTTTTAGTCTACATAAAATTTAAGTATTTAATTTAATATGCATTAACTGACACCCATTGTTACTAGATTAAAAAAATATATTATTGTTTCAAAAGTTTTGTTCGTTTTAATGTCATGTGTTTTTGTAGCTCCATATCTCAATAAATATTTATTCTACTGTGTTGTGGTATATACTGATCAATGGAGAATTTTGTACTCTATACATTGATGCTATTCATTTTTTTCTACTTTTTAATTTTTTTTATTCTTTCAACCTATTACTACATTATGTCATTAAGCGATTTTTGGCCAATTTTTCTCTACGAATTCAAATTGAACCAAAGCACTGCCAAAACAGCCCGAAAAATTAACCAGGCATTTGGCAATGATAGTGTTAATGAACGCACTGTTCAACATTGGTTTGTGAAATTTCATTCTGGAAATTTTAGCCTCGAAGATGAGCCCCAAAGTGATCAATCTAGAGTAATCCAGGACGAGGATTTGAGGACCCTGGTGGAGACTGACCCATCACAAATGGTGCGTGGGATGGCAGAAGAACTGGGTGTCAGCTCCCATGTAGTTTTTTATGGTTTAAAATGTATTGGAAAGGTCAAAAAGCTCAAAAAGTGGGTGCCCCACGATTTAAACAATCAGCAGAAATTGTCATGTTTCGAGGTTTGTTCTTCATTGCTTTTGCACAACCAAAACGATCCTTTTTTGGATTGGATTGTCACGTGTGATAAAGAGTGGATTCTCTATGACAATAGGAAATGTTCAGGACAGTGGTTGGACACCGATGAGCCACCCAGGCACTTCCCAAAGGCAAAACCCCACCAAAAAAGATCATGGTTACTGTATGGTGGTCAGCGGCTGGTGTGATTCACTATAACTTTCTGCAACCAGGCCAAAGCATCACAGCAGAGTCCTATTGTGAGTAAATTAATAAAAAGTACCAAAAATTGCATCAGCAGCAGCCAGCACTGGTCAACAGAAGAGGTCCGATCCTGCTCCACGACAACGCCTGGCCGCACGTCTCACAAATCACCATCCGAAAATTAAAGGAATTGAGCGTC
>CAUYPK010121772.1:0-12998 GCA_963574355.1 Loris lydekkerianus | reverse complement strand
AACTTCTTGTCTCAATAATTCAATATCTTTGGTCATTTCATCTTTGAAATTGTTGAATTCTTGAGTTGTCTTTTGGGTAACTGCTTGGAGTTCTAATTCGATCTTATTTGCTATCCAGATTCTGAATTCAATTTCTGACATCTCAGCTATTTGTTTGTGCATGGGATCTTGTGCTGTGTCTGCCCCATTGATCCTTGGGGGAGTTGATCTACTCTGATTATTCATATTGGCAGAGTTTTTCTGTTGATTTTGCCTCATGATTGATTTTCACCATTGCCTCTGGCCGTCCTCAGAGTTGTGGAGGTGTCTCTCCAAGATTAGATCCCAGCGGGATCACTCTATTGTTGCTGGATCTTTGTAGGGAGTGACCCTGTGTAGTTCCTCTGGGGCTGCTCCAGCTAGGGAGTTCTGGTTGTGGAAGCAGCTCTGGCGTGTGACACATCTGGATCCAGCAACAGGGAAGGAGTGGTGCGCACAGTTCTGGGAGTTCCTGGCACCCAGTGACTTTGGCACAGAGAGCCCAAGGCTCCAGCAGTCTCTGGCCAGGAGAAGGGCTCTGCGCAGAGGCAGGAAGGGCTCCACAGGGCACCGGCTACCAGTATCCCTGGCCAGATAAGCGGGCCAGTGTGGAGGCTGAGAGGACACAGGAGGGAGGATGCAGGGTTGCGCAGCCCCCGCATTTCCTGTTCAGGGCATGCAGAGGCCTGGTCGGTGCGGGGTTGTGGTGCAGCTCTTATAGAGGTCCAGGCGGCACCAAACCTAGGAGTTTGAGGTTGCTATGAGCTGTGACGCCACAGCACTCTACCCAGGGCAACAGCCCGAGGCTCTAGTGTGCCAAAACTGTCTCACTCTGCCCCTATGGGTTAAGGCTGTAAGGCAGCTCAGTCCCCGCCTTTAGGCTGCTCAGTCACTAGGTTACTTTGTCCCGCCCGATCCTTGCTGTGGGACCCTGAGGGTGGAGCTTGTCAGGGCAGTTCTCTCAATGGCTCCATATAGCCCAGTTCAGCGACTCTGTTTGGGACCCCAGACAATGCTCAAAGTTCTCCGCACTCCTGCTCAAGCTCTTCCCAAGGCACTTCAACTGAGTGCCAAGTCCAAAAACACTGAAACAGTTCACAGGTAAGGCCTTTTCGGTTTGTAGTCTCACGGCTGCTTGTACTTACGGTTGCCGGCGGGATTAGGTTGATCGAGCACACGCAACTACTTGCCAGTTTTCCACTGTTTTGTCCTTCTCTTGGGGTCCAGAAGTCCCTTGCTGACTCCCTGTATCCTCAAAGGGATGATTATAGGCAGAACTCACCATCCAGAGATGCCTGGAGTCTTATCTCCCCAGACTCACCGTGTCCAGTTGCAGGGAAGCTATTCCACTTGAGAAGTTTTAAATACTATATGTATTTGTATTTTTCAGATAAGAAAGATTCCTTTATTCCCACTTTGCTAAGCTCTTTTCTTTTATTTTCCTTTTTAAAATTTTTCTTTTGAGACAGTGTCTCACTCTGTTGTCTGGGTTAGAGTGCATTGGCATCCTCAAACCTCACTGCTACCTCAGACTCCTGAGCCCAAGTGATTCCTCTGTCTCAGCCTCCTGAACCTCTGGGACTACAATCTTGTCCACTATGTCTGCCTAATTTTTTTATTTTTTGTACAGATGGACTCTTATTCTATTGATCAGGCTGGTCTTGAACTCCTGGTCTCAAGTGATCCTTCATCTAAGTCTCTCAAAGTGCTGGGATTACAACTGTGAGCCACTGCCTCAAGCCTGCTAAGTTGTTTCTTTTTAAAAGAAAAGAATTTCAAATTTCATCAAGTATTTTTTTCTTGCATCTATTGAATTGATCATATGATTTTTCTTTTTTAACTTCAAAATTATATTGGTTGACTAATTTTAAAGTGTTAAAGTAACCTTGACTTACTGGCATAAACCTCCATGGTTAAATTACACTGTACTTTTGGTCTATTGCTAGATTCAAGCTGCCACTTTAGTGGGATTTTAAGGTAGAGTGAAAGTAGGTACGAGTTTTCAGCCTGCTGTCTCTGTCTTCAAGTTAGTACTCATTAATGGCTGCCAGCTGATTTGTTATGTTGGCATCTTCACTTCTATGCAGTATTCTGTGCCCCCTCCCCCCCTTTTCTAAATACTGGCATCACTAACAGCATTGTCTCCTGGTTGAAAACCTAATATAAATGTTCCCAGCATTGTGCTGATACTGCACCTCAAGTATTTTATTTTGGTAAGTAATATTTATTTATTTTAAATTTAAGATTACTATGAGGGTGCAGATGATTGGGTTACAAAGTTTGCATTTGTTAGGTAAGGTCCCTGTTGTGGTTGTGTCCCAACCCCAGGAGGTGTGCCATATACCCTTACATTGTGCCCATTGGTTGGGAGAATACCACATTGCAAGTATTTTATTTACACTAAATTTTCCTTTATTAGGCAGTGAGCTCTTTGAGATCACAATCTTTCATCTTTGTTTTTGTGCTGTTATACATGTTACATGACTAGTAAATTTGTGGTGAAAGGAAGGCTGAAAGAAGCCTCCCTTCCCCCATGACATATATTAAAAATCCCTTATTGCCACATTGCTATTTGGCAGCTGCTAGAAATGATAGCTGCCAAATGGCGTACAAGAATGTGTCTAAAGGCCCCATGGGGTGTGATAAATTACACTAGTATGAATCATTCTTTTTAATCTTTCAAAGCATTTTCACATTTATCTTCTTATTTGATCCTCATGACTGAGAAATAGGTAAATAGTAGCTGTAATTCTGCTTTACACATAAGTAAACAAGGCCCAGAGAGACTAAATATTTACTTAAGACTATATGCTAGTTTGGGGCCAAATGTGGGCTAGAATCCAGGTCTCCAGATGTTTAACCCAGGCTCTTTTTAATAGATCAGTGGTTCTCAAACTGGATCTTTGAAACTGCCACTGAAAAAAGATGAGAAGATAGAGGGTGAATGATCAGGGATCTGGGCCCCCTACTTGTGTTACAGTTCTGCTTTTGCCTCCTTTACATATCAGTGTTCCAAGGGATTTTTCATTTGGAAAATAGTTCTGTTGCTGATAACAACATGAATTCACTAGTGTTTGAGCACATACTTGCTTTCTGGTACTATGTGATAGTTCAGGTTTTCTTTGTACTTTCCCTGACTTAGACTTGGATTCAGCAATTTCTCCAAGGAGTTCTCATTCCTTTTGGTGGGGGAATGAGATATAGAATCCAATATCTGGGCTCTAGGGGGACTCATTGCTACTAGTACCTCATTGCTTCTAGCTCTTTCCAGAGGCCAGTGCAAAAAACCTAAACCCTTACTGATACTTATAATTTAGATGCATTACCCACATGGTTATTTCTTATCTTTTTTCTATTACATTTTTGTATTTTCCTTTTTTCATGTAGTGAAAATTCTACTTCCCAAACATTAGAACCAGTAGTTATTCATTTGCTCTATCTTACAATTTACACAAAACAGTTTTACAGCTATAATACCAGTACCCCTGTTAAAAACAAAACTACTAAATAGAGTCCATATTTCTTTGCAGTTCCTTTTATTCTAGGGCTTTATCATACTAAGGGCATACTGTCAGAGAACTGTGTTCAAAAGTTATTTGAGTTATTTTCCCGGTGAGTTTAAGTAGTCTATCAGTTTGATTTACAGGTAGAGCCATTTAATTCTGTTTATATTCAGTTTTGGAGTTTGGGTTTTTAAAATCCATTTTGATTTGACTTCAAAAAATATAATATTTATATGTCTTCTAGGTGAAAAATATATATACATATTCACCTATAAAAGATGCATGTGTCTTCAGTCTCCACTTTGTTCCCAACTACTTTTTATAAATAATCATTTTGAACTCTTTTGGTTATCATTTTTCTGCTTCTTTTTAAATTAATGACAACAAATGTATATTCTTTTATTTTCTCTTGTTTCTTAGACACCATTCAATAGACACCATATTCTGTGTACAGTATTATATCTTGATTTTAACATTAAGATATATTTAAACTTATTAATTTACAATTTTATGTTTAGTATTTTGTGTTTTTAAGAAACCTGCTCAACAGTCACAAAGATTTTCTACTATATTAGTCTCTCTCTATATTTTTTTAAATCTTGCCTTTTACATTTTAGCCTTTAATTGCACCAGAGTTGGTTTTGTGTATGGTGTGAGGGAGGGATCCATTCCATTGTTTAAATGGATACATTTATCACATATACATTTTTCAACAGTATAATCTTTACTCATTGATCTTCCAGGTCAATACAGTTATATATCAAGTTTTTGCATTTTCATGGGTCTGTTTCTGGGCTTTCTATTTGTCATTCTCTCTATTCCTAAAAAATCTCTTATATGTAAATTTCAGACATAGTTTTTAGTTCTAGAATTTCCATTTTAAAAAATAGCATCTGTTTCTCTGCTGGAGGAATTTCTACTTTTCCATTCATTATGAGCACATCTTCTTTTATGTTCTTGTGAATAGTTATAATAAAATCCTTTTCTGTAAATTCCAACATCTGGCCAGTCTCCTCTGACTGTAATTTCTCTGGAGTACTCATAACATTATACTATTTGTTCACATTATTCTAACGCTTTATCCTTTATTTCTTTCTTTGATCATTTTGGATTATCCTGGACATTGTAAATAACATTTTGATTCTCTAAATTCTGTTACATTCCTCTCAACAGTGCTGTTGATTTTGCAGGTAATTAACTTTGCTGGCCTCAAACTTTTAACTGTCTACTTTGAAGGTGAAATCTAATCCCTTTCACCTTAGCAGAGCTGTTTAGTGTCCATTCCACACATGCCTAGTTCAGGGCACAGTCAGAGATTTGAGCAGAGTTTATATGCAGAATTTGGAGAGCCTCTTTTGGTTCTCTCCTTATAGATTTCTCTCCCTACTTTTCAGCTGCTGTTTTGGCCCCAATCATCTTTGGTTTTTCAACCCACTAAGATTACAGACTTGTATTTGAGATTTAGCTAACTAATTCCTTCCCTCAAATAAATAGCGATTAAAGAGTGGAAATCTTGGCTGCTCTCAGAAACCCAATGTTGGAACACTGAGGCAATTGCTGGCTTGTGGATGGCTCCTCAACAAAGGACTCTTCTGTGAGTTGGCTTGTCTGGCTGTGTAGTCTCTGGCCCAACAGTTGTTTAAGGTATTCCATAAAGCTTTTGGGAGAAATGGAGACAAAAGAAGACTAGCTGAGAAGAAAGTTCCAGAGCACTGACCTCCTGTGCCATGGCATGTGTCTGCAGAGTATTTCTATTGCTGATTGTGTTCTGCTTCTGAATGGTTGAAGGAATTGGTGTCAATTCCACCAAATAAAGGTAGCCTAGGCATCTCTCTGGAACAGGACATTTTTATTAGAAAAATAGAAACAAAAGTTATTGGGGGTGGTGGTGCAGAGACAAGATGGCTGACTGAAGCCAGCTTTCCACAGAGGCTCCTGTCCAGAAGGAGAGTTAAAGGACAGAAATTTAGCAAGTAACCTGGCAGATTAGAGCTGCACCAAGAGAGAAGGTTGAAGAACGCACATCAACCCTCCTGAGGCAAGCTGTGACCCCAAGGATACTAACAAAAGGTACAAAATCCATCACCAAGCAGATGAGAGTCCTCTCCCACATGAGAACAGCTTGGAGTACCCCATAAACAAACAAGCAGAGTTCAAAAGTCCTCCCATTATACTCCATGGGAGAGACCCTCTAAAAACTGGACCTACTTCCCCTACTATGGTACCATGGCATGCTCCTGCCAGGCATAAAACTATGTAAAATTGTAGATATTCTTTATCTGCAATTCTGAGCTCCCAGCACTCCCCTCCACTCTCATTCTGAGGTCTGGAAGCCTGTCCTCTAGGAATCCAGATTCTTGAGTGTTTTCTTAAGATGTGGGGACAGGGCCTGGGCTGCTGCTGGCCAGTGCTGATTCTGCACAATGGGAGTGAGGAGAGGATGGTCGGCTGAGAGGGAACCACACAAAGAGTGGTGGTGCCCTGAGGCACAGAGCAGCAGCCATTTTGGGCAACAATAGGGCTCACCCCTCAATTTGCTGGAATCACACCTCCTGTCTCTCTGGGAACCAGAGGAGGCCGGGTATCTTCTCAGGTGGCAACCACCAGTGGAACAGATCTTGGACGGAAACGTAGGTCCTGTGAGTAAAGGGTTTGCCTGACGCGGTACTGCCCAGAGTGGAACGTGAGGAATAGAAAATGCAGGCATACTGCCAGCAGACTCCCAGGGCAGGGCTGACCCAGAGGACTGCTTTACTGAGCTAAGACGCACCCAGACACCAGGGGACCATCAGCCTAGACAAAGGAGGGCAGGAGGCTAGAACTGACAGCTAACCATGCTGCAAATACAAACTAGCAGGCAGCTGCAAAGACAGGGCCTGAGGTGCAGGTTCTGTGAACTCAAAACAGCTTCTCTTCTGCAGGGTAAGTTAGCCAGGACAGAAACAAATTCCACAGAGTTGTACTGTTCTGTCGGTAACATCAGTCAGGGGCAGGGCTGGAACTGAGTGAATAGCCCCAGCCTCCATCAAGCACCCAAGGTTGTCAGGCCTCACCTCCCCCTGCTGGATAGTGGCAGAAAGCAGTGGCCTGGCTGAGGAGACATAGATCTCCTTGTGATTCAGGCAGGTGCAAACCCCTGGAGTATCTGCTCATTGGAGGCAACAGGGTCACAGCCCTGTGGGGTTATTACTGACTGAGTGTGACAGAGGTGCAACATGGGGAAGGAGGCATCAAGCTTCCCAGACTAATCTATTTGCTAGGTGGGTCCTCCTGACCTCATGGAGCTCCAGACCAAGTCATATTTGAGTTGTCAGCAGACCCCTGCAATCCAGTTGCCAGAGACTTTCTACTCTCCCACCTGAAACAGTGCTGACTGAGATCATTGATTTGGACCTTTTGAACTGAGCCAATCACCCAAGGACTATCCAAGTGGTGCCCTGAGTGTGTGGTTGTAGGAAGGTTTGATTTTCCTTTTCTAATTGTTGCCTGTGGGGGTGTGGGGTGGGGTGACTTAATTGCTGGTATTTCTACATAGCTTAGATTTCAACTCAGAGTAACTGTTTTACAAGGGTTGGACAGAGACCAACTGAAAACAAGACAAAGCCACTTTGCCCCACCACACCAAGCAGGTCCCCAGTTTCTCAGGTCATAGCACTGTACAGGTCCTTGGCAAAGCTCCAGGGGAAAAGGTACAGACACCAGTCCCAGCTTTATGGGAAAGGGCTGGTTAATCACTACTCCTGGAGCTCCGAACCCAACTTTTCTTTATCCACTCATCTACTCAAATGGTGTAAAATAATCATGGGGTGAAATCAGTGGAAAAAACTCTGATAACATGAACCAGAGTAGATCAACCCCACCAAGAAAAGATATGGCAGACGTAACTGAAGATTCCATTCATAAACAGATGGCTAAGATGTCAGAAATCGAGTTCAGAATTTGAATTGCAAACAAGATTAATAGAATGGAGGAAAAGTAGAAATTGGAAATTCGGGGATAAATTCAAAAGTTCTCTCAAGAATTCAACATATTTATCTCCTACATAGAGATCTGCAAAGGGAAAACCCAAAGCCAGGCTGACAGGCATCAATGGCTGCCTGGTGATCTCCACAGGGACACCCCCCAAGGGAGATGAAACTCCCCAGAACAAGCATAGTGAAGCATCTGAACAGATCTCCCACCAGGGAAGAAGCCAGATGACAGCTTGAAGTCTTGGAAATGACATCTGAGTAGGCAAACTTGTCCTTGACACTCACCTTTCTGTCCCACCGTCCAGACCTGGGGTCCTGGGTTATGAACTTGACAGCCCTACCAGAATTCCCATAGCTGACAATCCTTGTCTCTTCCTTCCCCAAACATAGTGATAGGAGACGTGTGGACCTGCCCAGATGGGCTCACAGGTGATACTGTGCCTGGAAGAGCCTCTCTGGGGCTTCCCTGTGTTACCTGTAGATGGCCTCTGCCAGATTGTCGCAGGCAACGGGGGTAGAGGGAGAGCCAACATCAGCAAAGTCAAATAAGGCACCCACTTCGGGCGTTCTGGATGTGAGAATCACCAGAAGGTGTGACACAGCAGGAGAACATCATGCTCTCTTGAGCATCTCCCACCAAAAGAGCTGGCACAGGCCTGTCTCTAGAATGTGGGTGCCAGGCTACCAAGGGTTCTAAGTTCTGTTGGAGTCTGTCACCAAGGAGGTAAGGTCACTTTTCCAAGATTCCACCATTTGGCCCTCTTCCTCTTCCCCACATCAACTCCTCAACTGTACACTATTATACAAACACAGCCCCCTAAAGGCATGGTCACCCACACTGAGGATACAGGGCTGGGTTGCAAATTCCTTTCCTTACCTTGTGTGTCACCCTAGATAAGTCCTGTGTGTTTCAGTTCTGTCACCCAGTCGAATACGTGCACAGTGGGGATCATGCTATCCTCTGCTTCCTAGGGAATTCATCAGGTGTATATGAAAATAAGGTAGAAAACTCACAGTGTGTTTTCACCTGTAGAGAACACACAGACTAATGGAGGGAAGAATCATAAGAAAGGGTGGAGACAGAACACTGAATGGTACCCGTTGATGAGGTTGTACAAAAAGCCCACCAGATGTTTAAAACAGCTATAAGCTTACCATGTTCTGGTATTAAATTTGAATTTGAATTCTTTGGGGAAAAAAAAACAACACACATACGTTCTAATCCCTGAGAGCACTCTAAGGTAGGGGAATGCAACTGCACAGGTGTGAGTCTCCACCTTCCCTAGACTGTCATTGTCTGGGTTTCACATAATTGAGATACGCCTTCACTTCAAAGGAGTGATGGTAGAAGTATAAGTCAATCACTTTACAAATAACCCAGGGACATGGAGAGAAGGAGATGGTCTCCTAACCATCTCTCTAACTGCACAGCATTCTAGACAGAATTACTGTCAAAACTGAAAAACAGATTGTAGAGAGAGATTGTACAAATCTGGAGCCCAGCAATATGTACATGTACTATAGCATAAATGCAGAAATTGTCTCATTTGAAAATAAACATGTATCCCAAGTGGACCAATGAATATTGTAGAAGATTTAATCAATTCTTATAGACATTATATGTATTTACTATATTAAACTATAAAAACAAGTTAGCCTTAAACTTAAGAAAAAGTTCCCTAAGAAAAATTTTCATATTTAATGAGAATGTCTTCAATTCAAAAGTGGTCATGTGTAAGATAAACAAAGAAAAATATTTTGATGTAGCTTTGGTGTAAGGATAGGTTGAAATTATGATGATGAAGAAAATCCCTCAAAGAAAATAAGAATATACCTTCCAGGATACCACTGACACCAGATTATTCACGCTGATAAGTTTTAGATTTCTCTCTCAATTACTTCTTTTTTTTTTTTTTTTTTTTTTTTGACAAGATCATAAAATAAAAAGTGTCTTAAAGGAACCAAAAAAAAAAAAAAAAAAAAAAAGAATTCAACAAATTCAAAGACAAGATCACCAAAGATATGACACATTGAAGCAAGAATTTGCATCCCTCAAATATCTGAATATACACAGTAGAATCCCTCAGTAATAAAGTGAATCATGCAGAAGAAAGAATTTCTGACATTGAAGACAAAGCTTTGGAACGCTCCCAAACTCTCAAAGAGGAAGAGAAGTGGAGAGCAAAAACTGATCATTCTCTCAGAGAGCTCTGGGATAATTTGAAGAAGGCTAATATTTGCCTCATTAGAATCCCTGTAAGCAATAAAGTGGCTTGGCAAGGCACACAGGCTCTTCTCCATGAAATTATGAAAGAGAATTTCCCACACATGCCAAGAGATTCTGAAATTTAGATAGCAGTTTCAGAACCCCAGCACGACTCAACCAGAATAAGACATCCACCAGGCACATCATAATTAACTTCACTAAAGTTAATATGAAAAAGAAAATTCTGAAAGTACCCAGATGTAAGAAAGCCATAACCTACCAAGGAAAGAATATTAGAATGACTGCAGATCTCTCTGCTGAAACCTTTCAAGCAAGAAGAGGGTGGTCATCAAATTTTAATCTCCTAAAGCAAAATAACCTTCAACCCCGGATCCTGTATCCAGCTAAACTGAGTTTCATTTATGATGGAGAAATTAAATACTTTAATGACATTCACATGTTGAAGAAATTTGCCATAACCAAACTAGACACTCAGGATATTCTCAGACCTATCCTCCATAATGAGCAGCCCAATCCTCTACCACAAAAGTAAACTCACTCAGAAACTTTTGATTAAACTCCAACTTCCACAGTAGTGAAAAGATTAAAAATGTCCTGGACTTTCAAAAACTCAATATCCAAAATTTTACCAGGCTTATCAATATTCTCCATTAATGTGAATGTTATAAACTGTCCTCTAAAGAGGCACAGGTTGGCTGACTGGATACAAAAACTCAGGCCAGATGTCTGCTTCATAGAAGAATTTCATTTTTCCATAGAAGATAAATATAGACTCAGGGTGAAAGAATGGTCGTCCATATTTCAGGAAAATGAAAATCAGAAAAAAAGCAGATGTTGCAATTCTATTTGCAGATACAATAGGCTTTAAACCAACAAAAGTAAGAAAGGATAAGAATGGTCACTTCATATTTGTTAGGGGTAATATTTAATATGATGAGATTTCAATTATTATTTATGCACCTAACCAAAATGCGCCTCAATTTATAAGAGAAATTCTAACAAACATGAGCAACTTGACTTCCTCCAGCTCCTTAATAGGCAGAGATTTTAACACTCTTTTGGCAGTGTTAAATCGATCCTCTAATAAGAAGCTGAGCAAATAAATTTTAGATCTTAACTTAACCATACAACTTTTGGATTTAACAGACATCTACAGAACACTTCATCCTAACAAAACCGAATACACATACGTCTCATCAGCCCACGGAACATACTCCAAAATCGATCACATCTTAGGTCAAAAGTCTAACCTCAGTAAATTTAAAGGATTAGGAATTATTCCTTGCATCTTCTCTGACAAGCATGGAATAAAAGTTGAACTCAGTAACAACAGGAATCTGCATACTCATACAAAAACAGGGAAGTTAAATAATCTTATACTGAATGATAGCTCAGTCAGAGATGAGATTAAGAAGAAAATTGCCAAATTTTTGGAACAAAATGACAATGAAGACACGAATTATCAGAACCTATGGGATATCACAAAAGTATTTAGAGCACTGCAAGCCTTCCTCAAGAGAATGTACAGAGAGAAAGATAACAACCTAATGGGACATCTCAAGCAACTGGAAAAGGAAGAACATTTCAACCCCAAACCAAGTAGAAGAAAAGAAATAACCATTATTAGAGCAGAATTAAATAAAATTGAAAATAAAAGAATCATACAACAGACCAATACAACAAAAAATTGTTTTTTTAAAAAGATCAATAAAATAGATAAACCCTTGGCTAACCCAACCAGGAAAAAAAGAGTAAAATCTTTCATTTCATCAATCAGAAATGACAAAGACAAAATAACAGACTCCTCAGAAATTTAAAAAAATCCTTAATATTATAAGAAAATTTATTCTTAGAAATATGAAAATCTGAAGGAACTTGACCAAAACTTGGAAGCACATCACCTTCCAAGACTTAGCCAGAATCAAGGGGAAATACTGAACGGCCCATATCAAGTTCTGAAATAGCATCAACCATATAAAATCTCCCTAAAAAGAAAAGCCCGGGACAGGAAGGCTTCACATCAGAATTCTACCAAACCTTTAAAGACTAACTAGTACCTATATTACTCAACCTGTTCCAAAAGGTAGAAAAAGAAGGAAGACTACCCAACACGTTCTATAAAGCAAACATCACCCTGATCCCAAAACCAAGAAAAGATCCAACAAGAAAAGAAAACTATAGACCAACATCACTAATGAATATAGATGCAAAAATATTCAACAAGATCCTAACAAACAGAATCCAGTAACACATCAAATAAATTATACATCATGACCAAGTCATTTTTATCCCAGGGTCTCAAGGCTGGTTCAATCTACGTAAATCTATAAATGTAATTCAGCACATAAACAAATTAAAAAACAAAGACCATATGATTCTCTCAGTTGATGCATAAAAAACTTTTGATAATATCCAGCATCCCTTCATGATTCGAACACTTTAAAAAATTGGTATAGAAGGGACATTTCTTAAACAGATAGAGGCCTTCTACAGCAAGCCCACAGCCAATATTGTATTGGAGTTAAAATGAAATCATTTCCACTCAGATCAGAAACCAGGCAAGGTTGCCCATTGTCTCCACTGCTCTTTAACATTGTAATGAACATCTTAGCCCTTGCAATTAGGGAAGAAAAGGAGATCAAGGGTATCCATATAGGGTCAGAAGAGATCAAACTGAAGCTCTTTGCAGATGATATGATTGTATATCTAAAAAACACCAGGGATTCTACTACAAAACTCTTAGAAGTGATCAAGGAATACAGCAGTGTCTCAGGTTACAAAGTCAACACTCATAAAAATTCTAGAAGAAAGTGTAGGGAAAACTCTTGAAGAAATCGGTCTGGGCGAGTATTTTGTGAGAAGGACCCCCCGGGCAATTGAAGCAGCTTCAAAAATACACTACTGGGACCTAATCAAACTAAAAAGCTTCTGCACAGCCAAGAACACAGTAAGTTAAACAAGCACACACCCTTCAGAATGGGAGAAGATATTTGCAGGTTATATCTCCGACAAAGGTTTAATAACCAGAATCCACAGAGAACTCAAAGGTATAAGCAAGAAAAGAACAAGTGATCCCATCACAGTCTGGGGAAGGGACTTGAAGAAAAACTTCTCTGAAGAAGACAGGTGCATGGAATACAGACATATGAAAAAATGCTCATCATCCTTAATCATCAGAGAAATGCAAATCAAAACTACTTTGAGATATCATCTAACTCCAGTAAGATTAGCCCATATCACAAAATCCCAAGACCAGATTGTTGACGTGGATGTGGAGAA